>BOPN01001799.1:70273-75273 GCA_017312705.2 Penaeus japonicus | reverse complement strand
CTGAGCTCTGATAATAGCCTATTCAGGACGGGGAAAAAAGGGCAAAATTTCGGAGATGAGGAAAAATCATTTTGAAAGAGATATGATGGAAGTAGAGATATGGCGGGAGGGAGGGAGAGAAGGAGCAAGGGAGGGAAGAAAAGAAAGGGGGGACGGGAAGGGAGAGAGGGGGAAAGAGAGATAGGTTAAGGGAGAAAGGGAGAGAGAGAGAAAAAAAAAGAGAGAGGGGAAAGGATAGGAAGAGGATGAGAGAGTGCCAGAGGAAGATTAAAAAAAAAAGTAAATGAAAAGGGAGGAGATGAAGAGAGAGAGGGAAGGAAAGAGTAAGGAAGAGACAGAAAAAATAGGAAGGGAGAGAGGGCGAAAAGGAGGAAGAAAAAAAGACAGACAAGGAGAGAAACAGAGACAAAGAGCTAGGGATAAGAGAAAGACAAAAACGAGAGAAACCAAACCAGTCTCCGGGAGCCCGTGAGTCCATACTACAACTACCTCGCTGCCCCTTCCATTCGACCACAGTTTACTTTCCCTCCCTCGATCTGTCTGCCTCGCTATCGCTTGCATTCATATTCACTCCATTAGCTCCAATACCTCACGTTCAATGGGATTTCTCCGCCGAGCCTTTATCTCTCCCTTCCTATGATCTCGACCCCCCCCCCTCTCTACCCCGCCCTCCCTCTCCCCCTCTTCCCTTTTCTTTCATTTCCCCCCCTCTTTTCCTCTTCTAAAAGCGTTGCCATAGATCTCTCTCCCCTCTCTTCTCTTCTCTCGTCTCTCTTCGCTGAGTTGGTTTGTTCTTTGCTTCGCCTTAGGGTCCTTTTTGCCTTTTGGTATATCACAAAGGAAAAAAAAAATAAAGACAAGGCACAGAAAAGGTGTGAATTTGAGGGAAGGAGGGAAGGAAAGGGGGGGAGGGATAGACGAGAGAGAGAAAGAAATAAAAAAAATGTGTGATAATTAAAAGACCAGCTAACCATATGTTATTACGTAATTATTATAATAAATACCATTATTACAATTAGCATTACCATGAATACTACTATCATTATTGTTATCATTATCATAATAAAAAGGGATAACAGTATCAATCATTATCATCTTTATCATTATTATTATCTAACTTTCACAATTGCCAACGTCATTTTTGTCATCGTTTTCAAGTTTTCTGTGATGCAATCCCTACATGTGACAGCAAGGTATTCAGTAACTTTACTATTACGCTAAAAGAAGTTTGAATATTCGACGGGAGTCTAAGTTTGGTTCCTTAACTTTTTGCAATCCTCTGCTTTTCAGAACTGCATATTTGAATTCATCAAGAGGCATCCACATACAATACATATACATACACAAATGTAGCCATGATCGTTTGGCATGAATTCAAAAGATAAATGAAAGGAATAAAACGGAAATATCTAAATCGGATATGCTGACATATACAAATGTATGTCGTACATGCATATATTCACACGTACATACGTATGTTCGCGCGCACACACACAGACACACACATAAATATAATCATAGACTTGGTTAAATACTTTATGCAAGGTCATGCATGCGTCCATGAGTAATCAAACAATCAAATATATATATATATATATATATATATATATATATATATATATATATATATATAGAGAGAGAGAGAGAGAGAGAGAGAGAGAGAGAGAGAGAGAGAGAGAGAGAGAGAGAGAGAGAGAGAGAGAGAGAGAGAGAGAGAGAGAGAGAGAGAGAGAGAGAGAGAGAGAGAGAGAGAGAGAGAGAGAGAGAGAGAGAGAGAGACAGAGAGTATATAGAGAGAGAGAGAGAGAGAGAGAGAGAGAGAGAGAGAGAGAGAGAGAGAGAGAGAGAGAGAGAGAGAGAGAGAGAGAGAGATAAAACATATCAAAAGCATATATTCATATATATGTATATGTAAACATAAGAATAGATAAATATCATATCAAGCGCTTGCTAGTCTCCACGATCTCTCTCTCTCTCTCTCCCTCCGCATCTACGCCGCAGCCGACCGTCGCTACCCCACGCCACGCCGACCTACCTGAGCCAGTGTGCCCACGCGCGCCGCCACAACGCAACGCAAAGTGATTCCCGCCAGCCACTCCAGCCTCCATCCCGGCCTCGGCCTCGGTCTCTCATTGCCCTTCAATTTATGTGCAGACTTGCATTGGCACGTATGGCACACACACAGGAAGTAAGAACAGTTTACATAGACACAGGTGGGCGTATATGTCTTTAACACACACACCCTCTACTCTCCCTTCCCCCACACACTAGTGTATGTACCTCTACCCCCCTCTCCTCCTATACACATGTATGCGTAAACGCTTCTATTACGCGTACATGTCATTGGTAACCCGACCAACCCCGCCTCTATCCTTCTACATAACACAACCTAAGCATACACTTTTACCCCCCCCCCCCTGTCCCTCTCCTATAGACCCAGACCGAGACCCAGACCCACACACACACACACACACACACACACACACACACACACACACACACACACACACACACACGTACACACACACACACACACACACACATAAACACACACTCCGCCCCCCCCCTCCAAGTCTGACCCCGGCGCCGTCTCCAGCTCGCCCTCCACTTGCCGCTTGATTGGCAATCTTGGCGCCGCAGATCCGAGCTCACGATACCATTCAACGAGTCAAGAAAAAAAGCTGTCAATTTGTCTATCGGTTGATTTGATGATATAATGGGGTTGATGAAATTGATTGAGACGGATAGGGAGAGAGAGAGAAAGACAGAGGGGGGGGGGGGAAGGAGGAAGGGAGGAGGGGGAGGAGGAGAGGGTGTTGGTTAGGCAGGACGAAGGAACAGTTAGGTAATTAATATAAAAAGTGGCAATTCTGTTAAGATGTGTCCCGATCTTCAAAAATAAATTGCACCAAAAATTCATCGTCCATATATGATGTTTCCTTTTTTTTCTTCTTCTTCTTCTACGTCTCTTTATTTCAAAAAGAATTGTCAATATTCATTTTTTTCTCTTCTTCCAACGGGAATGATTTTCCACATCCTTGCCAAATAGTAAATTTTATCATTCTTACTCCTATTCTTACTCTCTTACTTCTCTTCTTCCTCCCTCTTATTCTTTTCTTTCTCATTCTTTTTCTTCCTCCTTTCCTTCCCCTTCTCCTCCTCCTCCTTCTGAACCTCCTTTTCCCTCTTCATCTTCTTCCACTTCTCTTTCTTCTTCTTCTTCTCCTTCCTCCTCCTCTTCTTCTTCCACTTCCTTCTCTCCCTCTCCTTATAGATCTTCTTCTCTTCCTCTTCCCTCTCCTAGTTTTCCTTCAACTCCACCGTCTTCTCCTCCTTCGCCCCCTTCGTCACAACCACAACCACCTCAAGCTTTCCTTCTTCTAATTCTATTTTCCTTCCTTCTTCTTCTTCGCCATCTCTCTCCTTCTCCTCCAAAACCACCATCACCTTCCCCCAACTCCCTCCTTCCCCTCCACCTTCCCCAATAGCTACTTTCCAACATTCCCCCGACACAGCGTAGGATATCGAGAGAACAAGGATATCCACCCCCCACACCCACCCACCCACCTACGCCCCTCCCTTACCCCGCGTAGTATCGAGAGATTAAGGATATCCACATCCCCCGCCCCGCCCCCCCTACCCCTACACCCCCACTTAAGCCTCTAACCCGCGCAGGATCGACGTTGGTGGGGAGAGGGGGTGGGAGAGAACCCCCCCCCCCCTGGCTCCACCAACCCCTATCCTGTGCAGGATCCAGGGAAGAAGTAAAGAGAGACACCCCCTCCCACCCTACCCTAGCCCCTATCCCGCGTAGGATCCAGGGAGGGGAAAGAAGGGGAGGTGGGGGAGGGCGAGGAGAAGAGGAAGCGGGAAGGGGGGAAGGGGGAGGCGAACCAGCGGCGCGAACGGCAGCGGACGCGAGGTACTGCACCTTCAAGAACCGCCTGCGCTGCTGCCGTCTGGCGTCGCGGAGTCAGTCAGTGCCGCCGTGGCTCACTCGATCACTCGGGCTCACGGGGTGGGTTGTGGCGGGGGGGAGTCCTAGAAGGGTGGGTTCTAGTAGGATGAGTTCTAGAGGGATGGGTTCTGGCGGGGTAGGTGGGTTCGAATGCATTGGGTCTTGGGAGGATGGGTTCGAATGCAGTGGGTTCAGACAGGTTGGGTTCGAATGCATTGGGTTCTGGCGGGCTGGGTTCATAGGTTTTGACAGAAGGTTCTGTGAGTTCCATCGGGGCGGGATCAGGCGGGGTGGGTTCTACCGGGATGGATTATACCTCTGTAGGTTCAAGCATAGTGGGTTCAATCGGGATGGTTTTCACTCAGGTATGTTTAACCTTGGTGGGTTCCAGTTTGGTTGGCTCTTACCGGGTGGGTTCAAGCGGGATGGGCTGTAACGACGTGGGTTCAAGCGGGGTGGGTTCTAACGAGGTGGGTTCAAGCGGGGTGAGCTCTAACGAGGTGGGTTAATGGCAAAGTGGTTTCTGTAGGGCTGGATTATAGCCCTGAGTAAATCCTAGAGTACAAAAGGGGAAGGAGAGGGAGTTGGAGAAAGAGGTCGAAGATGGAAGGGGAGAGGGGGAGGAGGGAGAGAAAGGGTAGGTGGAGAAGGAGACCGGAGGAGGAGGAAAGAGTAGGAGAGAGGAGGGGGGTAATGCAAGAGGAAGCGAATATGATAGAAACATGAGGAGGAGGGAGAGGAAGGGTAGGAAAGAGAAGGGTAAGGATGCTGAGGAGGAGGTGGTGAGGAAGGATGCGGAGGAGCAGGAGAAGGCGGAGGAGGAGGGGATAGGGAGGGAGGGAGGAAGGGAGAGGGAGAGGGAGTGAGGAAGGGAGAGGGAGGGAGGGAGAAAGAGAGAGGGAGAGGGAGAGGGAGAGGGAGAGGGAGGGAGAGGGAGAGAGAGAGGGAGAGGGAGAGAGAGAGAGAGAGAGAGAGAGAGAGAGAGAGAGAGAGACGTAAACCCGTCACCCCCTCATATCGCCAATACCAAGGTACGCCACGA
>BOPN01001799.1:47773-50273 GCA_017312705.2 Penaeus japonicus | reverse complement strand
TTCCATTTCTTTCTTTCTTCTTTTCCAATTTTCCATCTCCTTCCCATCACACGCAGCACCAGACGCCTTATACTTCAACCTAATAAAATTACCGACTAAGTCACAACACTGACTGGTAAAACTTCCAAAATATAAAATATTCTCTCATAAAATTATCTAAGACAACAATTATATATATAAAAAAACTATCACTCTAAATAATCATAGTGCAAATAAGGCCAATAACACTTAAAAAAAAATATATATATATATATATATATATATATATATATATATATACATATATATATATATATGTATATGTATGTATATATATATATATATATATATATATATATATATATATATAGTATATAATCATAGTGAAATTAATGCCAATAACATTTTAAATAAAAAGAAAATAGAAAAAAAAAGCTTTAGGAACTTTATTAAAATAACACACCCGATACCACAATAAACCCTAATACAGCAACAAAATCCAAATACAATAATCAAATCCAAATACAACAAAATCCTGATACAGCAATAAATCCTAATACAATAACCAAATCCTAATACAGCAAACTCTAAACCCAACAATCAAATCAAAACCCAACAATCAAATCCAAATACAACAAACTCCAAACCCAACAATCAAATCCTAATACAACAAACTCCAAACCCAATAATCAAATCCAAATACAACAAACTCCAAACCCAACAATCAAATCCTAATACAACAAACTCCAAACCCAACAATTAAATCCAAACCCAATAATCAAATCCTAATAAAACAAACTCCAAACCCAACAATTAAATCCAAACCCAATAATCAAATCCTAATACAACAAAATCCAAACCCAACAATGAAATCCAAACCCAACAATTAAATCCAAACCCAACAATCAAATCCTAATACAACAAACTCCAAACCCAACAATTAAATCCAAACCCAATAATCAAATCCTAATACAACAAAATCCAAACCCAACAATTAAATCCAAACCCAATAATCAAATCCTAATACAACAAACTCCAAACCCAACAATCAAATCCTAATACAACAAAATCTAAACCCAACAATCAAATCCAAACCCAACAATTAAATCCAAACCCAACAATCAAATAAAAAAACAACAAAATCCAAACCCAACAATCAAATCCAAATACAACAAAATCCTGATAGAGTCAGAAGCAAATCCCTTACCCAGAAGCCAAACTGACGAGCCAAGGTCAGGTCGGTGGCCCTGCTCATTGACCTCAGGAGACCAAGCCAACGAACGACTAACGGCCTAGCCTGACCTCAGGACAGAAACGAGAGCCCGCAAGCAATTGTTGCTATGGAGGGAGAGAGAGAGAACCTGCTTGCGTGCTTTGCCTTTTTTTGGGCTTTTGGGCTTCTTTCTCTCGGTCTCTGTCTTTGTTTACTTGTTTATTTGGTCTTTTCTTTCTATATATCTATTTAGATCTATCTGTCTGTCGGGCTATTCTCCTTCTTTCTCTCTCTCTCTCTCACAACCTATCAATCTTCTTTCCCTCTCGCCCCCTCCCCCCCTCCTCGGTATGATTAGTGTAAACCAGTGGCCCTTAACCTGGGGGCGCGTCCCCTAGGGAGGCGTAAGTAATTTCCAATGGTTAGGGGGGGGGGGAGGGCATGAGCCCAGGGGAAAAGTAGGGAAGTTACCTAATCTTTTGTTATTTCCTTAAGTAATGGGTCACCCAAGTCAAGAAATGTTGAGCATCTTTGAAATACAAAATATAAAAGGTACAAGTTTATATATTCTAAGGATAACTTAATATCAATACGGTTTTACGTAATAAAAGTGTATATTTGCGTGTGCGCGCTCACATCATTATAATATTTTAAGTGGATGAAGATTTGAGGGCGGGGAGGCGGAGCGTGGGGGAGTGTGGGGGGGGGGGGTAAAACAGTTAACAACCACTAGCGTAGATTCTTGTATACGGATTCACAAATGTACTGAAAGAACCACAATCCGAACCATATCAATCTTAGAGACAAAATAAGAAAAAAAAAATAGATAAACGGTACAAAGTGGACGTCTTAATTACACGACGCCATCAAGATCATATCAATTAAGGAATTCGCACTAACGGCAATCAGGATGATTCTGTTGGTTAGTGTCTTGCGATGAATACGGCTTCATTTGATTTCTTTTATGGTCTTCAACAAGTCTTGGGGATCTTGGATTTGTCTGTCTGTCTGTCTTTGTCTTTCTATAGCTCTCCCATCCTCTTCTTCTCCCACCCTCTCCCTCTCTCTTTCCCACCCTCTTCCTCACTCTCTCCTTCCTCTTCCTCTTCATCTTCCTCTTCCTCTCCCACACCCTCACTCTCTCCTTCCTCTTCCTCTTGCTCTTCCTCTCCCTTTCCCACACCCTCACTCTCTCCTTCCTCTTCCTCTTCCTCTCCCACACCCTCACTCTCTCCTTCCTCTCCCTCTCCCACTCCCACACCCTCACTCTCTCCTTCCTCTTCCCCTTCCTCTCCATCTTCCTCTTCC
>BOPN01001799.1:40273-42773 GCA_017312705.2 Penaeus japonicus | reverse complement strand
CTCTGACCACCACCAAGCCCCGCTCCCTTCCTAACCCCCCCCCCTCCCGCCCCATCTCTCTCTTTCTCTTTATATCTCTCTCTTTACCTTTATCTATATCCCCTTCTCTTTATTTTTCTCTCTTTTCCTTTCCTTTTCTATCTCTCTCTTTCTCTTTATCTACCTTCCTTTCTCTTTACATTTTTCTCTTTCTCTTTATATCTCTCTCTTTCTCTTTAAATCTCTCTCTTTCTCAGTATCTATCTCCCTTTCTCTTTGTATTTTTCTTTCTCTCTCTCTCTTCCTCTTTATATTTCTCTCTTTTCTTTACATCTCTCTCTTTCTCTTTAAATCTCTCTCCTTCTCTTTATATATCTCTCTTTCTCTTTAAATCTCTCTCACTTCCTATCTTTATCCCCCTCTCCCTCTCCCTCTCTCCGACAGGTATTACGAGTCAGCCTGTGTAATACTCGACGTCGAGCAATCACCGGAGAGGAGTCGAACCTGTTCATTAGCATAATGCTCCACGCGGACGCCCTCCCTCCGCGAAATACAGCCGGAACAAACGTCAATGCCCGGTGATGTCACGACAGGTGGATGAAGTCCGGAGTGACACTTATGGACGCGTAGCTTCACTGTGGGAAGGGAGGGGGGTGGGGGGAAGGGGGGAGGGAGGAGGGGGAGGGGAGAGGAGGGGAGGGGGAGGAGGAGGAGGGGGAGGGACAGGGAGGAGAGTACTGGGTCTGTTGAAGGAATGTGTATATTGAAACACTACGAACGTTACGAGAGGTGTTTTGCGTTGTTGTTGTTGCATGTTGCATCTTTTAGGACTTCAGAGACAATATGGGGGATTGGTGCAGTGGGTAGGAGGGAAGGAGGGGGGTAGGGAGGGAGGGAGGAATGAGGAAGGGGGGTAGGGAGAGGAAAGGAGGGATGCTGGATGGGGGTGAGAAAAGGAGGGGGAATGGGATGGTTGGGGAGATGGATTTGGAGGAAGGGAGAGGGAGAGGAAGAGGACAGAGAAGAGAAAGAGAGATAGAGAGAAACGAAGAGAGAGAGATAATGAAAATAATAATGGCGCTCGTGGCTATGACAATGGTTCAAGAATAGCAATCATCAACATTACCACAAGGATTATTGCAAATGATAATAATACCGAAGTTAAAAAAACAGCACAAACAATGACAACAATGACAGTAATCACAACGATAGCAAAGTAAAAGGTGAATATGAGAATATTAAAGAGGCAGTAGCAGATCAAGAACAAGAAACAGACATAATAAAAATAATAATGATAATAAAATAATAATAATAATAATAGTAATAACAGCGAAAAAAAACAAGAAGAAGAATGAAAGAATAACACGAGAAAAAACAAAAACAAACACAAACCTTTTGAACAAAACAAAATGGGTCCGCCCAATACACACACACACACACACACACACACACACACACACACACACACACACACACACACACACACACACACACACACACACACACACACACACACACACACACACACTAAATCAATGTATACAGTATGTTGTAGGTGACATATCCAAGGCCTAGTCATGGCCGCGGCGAGTGGCGAGATATTTCATTTTAGATTAGGGCATTTATTTAGGAGGGGGAGGGGGGGAGAAGGGGAGGAAAATTTATTTTAGGTTGTAGGGGGAGGAGGGACTTGGGTGGAGGGGGGTAGATGGAGGGAAGAGGGGTGGGGGTGGGGGGTGGGAGAGGAGGGAGATTGAAAATAAATGGGAGGTTGAAGGTTATGTATGTATGTTGTTGGTGGAGGAGGATGGGATAGTGGGAGGGGGGGGGGTGAAGGGGGAGAGATGGAGTTGGAATTGGGGGGAGAGGAAGGGGGAAAAGAATGAGGAGGAGGAGGCGGAGGGGGAGGAGGGAGGGAGGACGAAGGAGAGAAAGACCACGAAAAGGAGGAGATGGAGAGAAAGGGTGGAAGAAGGAGGGGAAGTAAGAAGAAACGTAAAGAAAGGGAAACAAGAACCAAGAACACAGCATCGCCAGGAAAACAACATCAAAAGCGAAATCTAACGACGCCATGCAGCATGAACCAACAACCTCCTCGGTGGTGCATGAAAGACGTTATGGGGTCAGCGAATGGCAGACTCTCACTCTCTATCCCCCTGCCACCCTTCCACCCTCCCTCCCTCCCTTCCTCCCTGATTCTCTCCTTTCCTCATTCCCTCCGTCTCTCTCTCTGCTTCTTTCCTTGTCCTCATCCCCACCGTCTCTCTCTGCTTCTCTCCTTTCCTTATTCCCCCCGTCTCTCTCTGATTCTCTCCTTTCCTCATCCCCTCCGTCTCTCTCTCTCTTCATCCTTCTCTTCTTCCCTCCGCTCCCCTTCTGTTGCCCCCCTCCCCCTCTCTCTCTCTTTCTCTCATTTTTTTCTTCTTTCTTTCCCTCCTTCCTCCATCGTTTTCCCTTTCCCTCCATCCCTCTCTTATCCTCCTGTCCTCCTTTCCCTCCTCTCCCTCTCCTCATCCGTCCT
>BOPN01001799.1:27773-32773 GCA_017312705.2 Penaeus japonicus | reverse complement strand
GTTGACGACGAAAAAAAGAAGAGAAAAGTAAAAATGAAAGAAGGAAAATAAAGATGAAGAAGAAAAAATAGAAGAAAAAGAAGAGGAGGGAGAAGTTGTAGAAGAAAAAAAAGAACAAAAATAAAAATGTGAGAAGGAAAATAAAGAAGCGAAAGATGGAGAAGAAAAATGAAGGAAAAGAAACAGATATTTTTTCGTAATATCTTCATTGCCGTTTATTTATCCATACCGGTATTTTCTGTTATTTTTTTATTTCCCTAACTACACATATTGCAACAAACTATAGCAATAATTACCTTAACAATATCATTTTCAACATTCTGAAAGTCCTAATGAGCAATGTCAACCTTCTTTCAATGCTATGAATCCCTTCCAAAATTTTATCGTTTCGTCATTCATTCTCTGTTATTGCAATTGGATGCAACACCGAGAGGTGGACCGGCAAATACATCAACTGATCCAGCTGCAATTGAAATATAAAATCCCGTTGCATACTGGCGCTTTGTATTTTTCAATTTAATAATTAGAATCATCGCTGTGAAAATCATAGTGTTGTTGAATAGTAGTAGTAGTTGTTGTAGTTGTCATAGCTGTAACTCTAATAGTTGTAGTCGTAGTTATTGTAATTGTAGTAATAGGAGTAGTAGTAGTAGAAGAAGAAGAAGAAGAAGAAGAAGTAGTAGTAGCAATAATAGTAAAAATAGCAATAGCAATAACAATAGCAATAGCAATAGTAATAGTAACAGTAATAATAATAATAATAGTAGTAGTGGTGGTTAGTAGTAATTCTGCGGCAGCACCATTATTAGTAGCGGTAGTAGTACCAGCACACCTAACTAATAAGGAAATCACCAAATATCGCAAAGTGATTTCAACCGCTAGAAGATGCCACAGGGTATATGTTCGTCCAAGCTCTTTCTCAAAAAAATAATAAAAATAAAAAAAATTAAATAATTAAAAGATAAAAAAATAATAAAAAATAAACGCCCATGATGAAGAGATAATGGAATAACCAATACCCCAGAAACTAGAAGAGAATATCAAAACTCTAGAACCAACATCAGCTTTGACATCTTCCATTGTTTTCCAAATACAACAAGTGAAAGTGGCTTTAATGAACAGCTGGGAATCAAGTCAATCAAAAGACCGTCATGCAAGGCAAGGGCAAATAAACAATCAAAGCTGCTTATGCCTCAGTTAAACTAGGTACAGATGGTACAGGAAACAGGATAACGAACTGGTTAACAACCTAGCCAAACAAAGGCAGTCACAGATGTTACAGTTCTCAGGGTACGGTTGTTCCAGAGGGCTTAATTAACCGACCAAGTATATATGTGGATCATCTTTTGATTCTGGCCACGCTATGAACTCCAAGAAGGGAAGATCAGGAAAAATGCCCCCCCCCCCAAAAAAAAAAAAAAAAAAAAAAAAAAGTGATCTTAGTAGAACCAACTCTATTGCCCTTGGAAGGCGAAACATTGATCAATCAAGTCAAGAATCGATCTTAAGGATTCTAGAAACGTAATCAAAGAGTCTCCTCAAAACCTACAAACCTGAGACTTTGCATAACACTGTGGATCAGCATTACTAGAAGCTCATCAGTGAAATGAAAATGGAAAAAAAAACGAAACCACAAATCATGGTACCTTCACACCATTAGTTCCCATAACTTCTAGACGAACGGTCCCTCAGGCCAAAGCTCCCTGGAAGTTATGCCAGAAGAAAAAGAAAAACAAAGCACTTGCGTCAGAGGGAAATAAACAAGCACCAAAGGACTACATAGTTGCTCGGACGGCCCGGAGACGTTTCTGGTCTTGATCGCATCTTTGACCCGATCTGCTGTGTCTGAGACCAGTTGGATCACTAAGCCTTAAGACTACCTCTCCCTGAGTGGACTACGAAATTAGCGATAGCCGAGGGTAGCCGCTCAATGAGGGAGTGATGCGCGGAGTATAGTGCACTATGTATTTTCGTGGTTATGTTATAAATAGTGTCGAAGGCATGGGGGATTAGATATCATTTGGTTATTTATCTTTCTTTTAAGAAGAATAACAACATAAATAATAATGCAAGACAAAAATATGAGAAATAGAATAGGAAATGTACTATGCTTGAATACGTAGATCTACAAAGAACTCTTGCATATTCACAGGTAACTCCCAAACATGCCGATCTGCACCGTCATTATGCAAAGCAAGCGCCCAAAGACAATCATGTATCAAAGACTCTAGTCTAATTGCATGCATACGCACAACAGCCTTTGAATAATTAGTCTTTCTCTCATTTCAAGTATATAAAATAGACAATTGGCAGTGTAAAAGCAAATAAAAAAGATTTTAATAATTAGCTGCATGGAAATTACATGGGTAGTATTTGAAATAAATTTTATCTGATCAAAGTTAACATCCTGTTATGGTGAACACCGGCAACTTGTTTGTACTCTCTCTCCTTCCTGCCACTCTCTTGTGGCTATATTGCAGCTTCACTATTTCATATCTTGCACATTGTTTATATAATCTACATGCAGTAAATTACTGAGATACTTATACGGCCAGATGTCTATTTCATGTACTTAAATGTGAGAAATAACAATAATTTAAAGCCTGTTGCTCATTTGTGAGCATTCTGACTTGTCTTTGGCTAAAGCTTGTCTTCTGCGTGGTTGCATTGCATAGCATCAGAGCAAATCAGCTTGTTTGGATACACACACACATGCATTATACATACATATACATACACACATATACATACACACACACACACACACACACACACACACACACACACACACACACACACACACACACACACACACACACACACACACACACACACACACACACACACACATATATATATATATATACATATATATATATATATATATATATATATATATATATATATATATATATATATATGTATATATACATATATATATATATATATATATATATATATA
Source organism: Penaeus japonicus (assembly GCA_017312705.2). Taxonomy (NCBI): domain Eukaryota; kingdom Metazoa; phylum Arthropoda; class Malacostraca; order Decapoda; family Penaeidae; genus Penaeus; species Penaeus japonicus. The sequence continues at coordinate 29,811 of BOPN01001799.1, read as the reverse complement.
TATATATATATATATGTATATATACATATATATATATATATATATATATATATATATATATATATATATATATATATATATATATATAGCGTAAGGGTTCTTTATAAATCTGTATTAGATATGATACTGAATTAATAGCTTTTCCAGTCAATCACCAGCCAGTAATGTGCGCATGTGCCACTTTACCAATATCAGATGAAAAATACTACTGTCATCTGCCTAAACATTGCAGCAATGTCTAAATTGTATTTGTGAGTTTGTCTTAAAAATCGTACTCAATAAATAATTTGACCAATTAAACTAATTACATATCCACAAAATAATCGAAGAAAAGCAGAAATATTGAGATGATTCTTTGATCAAATGGATTAGATGGATTAATCAGATAGACATATTCTTTTAATACGGCTACATACATATATATATATATATATATATATATATATATATATATATATATATATATATATATATATATATAGAGAGAGAGAGAGAGAGAGAGAGAGAGAGAGAGAGAGAGAGAGAGAAAGAGAGATAAAAAGATAAATCTTCAGTAAACGAACACGATATAAGAATGAGATTATTTACATCAATTCCCTATTGAATAATTACCAAAAGTAATACTGCGGTAAAAACAGGAATGGTGATACGCAGCATATTAACTTTATCAAGTCATTAGCATTGAATTAAAAAGCCATTAGAGATAATTCGGAAATGGCGAGAGAGAGAGAGAGAGAGAGAGAGAGAGAGAGAGAGAGAGAGAGAGAGAGAGAGAGAGAGAGAGAGAGGAGGAAAATTTAAATAAAGAAATAGAGAAGGAGGGAGACGAAGAAGAGGAGGAAGAAAAGGAGGAAGAAAAAGAAGAAAAAAACCACACACACGAGAAGACGAGAAAATAAATAAAACCAAGGATAGAAAGAACCCTCCCCAATCCTTAAAAAAAAAAAAAAAAATATATATATATATATATATATATATATATATATGTATATATATATATATATATATATATATATATATATATATATATATAAATCACCACAGCTCCTATCACCTCCGATTTCATCCCACCAAACCCAAACAAATGCCCATCGGCGGCGCAACCTAGCGGCAAGCACTATTTTTAAAGCTTATTCACAAAACATTAATAAAGTCTCCTCCTATCGCGGCCGTAGTTTCATTACCGCGATAAGAACGCCATAAATAAACCGTGGCGGGTCCTTAAGAAATCTATTCTCCCTCAAAACCAGTCGCTATTTACGGCTTAGTCTCTCAGGACTCGGGGCTACGCTAAAAGGGCTGGGAGGGTTTCTGGGTCAAGGGGCCACGTTGAAAGGGTTTCCAGATCTAGGGGCTGGAAGAGTTTCTGGGACTCGGGGCTTGGCTAAAAGGGCTGGGAGGGTATATGGGTCTAGAGACTAGGTTAAAAGGACTTCCAGATCTAGGGGAGGGCAGGAGTCTAACAGGGCTTCCAGGACTCAGTCGGGGCTAAAAGGTTTCATTTGGGCCTGATTGAATAGTACTGAATGTGTTCTGGTGCTATTTTTAAAACGCAGTCCCTTGGTTTAATTACTTTATGGTACTTCAAAGATTTTCAATCTCTCTCTCTCTCTCTCTCTCTCTCTCTCTCTCTCTCTCTCTCTCTCTCTCTCTCTCTCTCCCGTCTTTCACTCTCTCCCTCTCTCTCTCCCGTTTTTAACTCGCTACCTCTCTCTCTCCCGTCTTTCACTCTCAATTTCTCTCTTTCTCCCTCTCTTTCCTGTCTTTCTCTCTCTCTTTCTATTTCCCTTCTCTCTCTCTCTCTCTCTCTCTCTCTCTCTCTCTCTCTCTCTCTCTCTCTCTCTCTCTCTCTCTCTCTCTCTCTCTCTCTCTCTCTATTTCGCTCTCTCTCGCTGATGCAATAGTTCGAAATTAATTTGCACATCTGAAATCCAATCAAATTTTCCACTTCTAACTTGTCACATGGGTTAAGTTAGGCACCTCACTTAAGATAAAAAGAAAGAACAAGGAGTGAGGTATAGATGAACAGAACAACCAA
>BOPN01001799.1:12500-15000 GCA_017312705.2 Penaeus japonicus | reverse complement strand
CGCCGAAGGGATTTTGGTCCCGCCAGGGAGAGTCGCCGCCCACGGAATACCGTCGCGGGATAATGAGGTTGGAGGGATGCTGTAACTAAAGGGGGGGGGGGGAGGGGGAGGGGGGAAGAGGGAGGGAGAAGGAGAAGGAAAGGGGGAGAGAGAGAGAGAGAGAGAGAGAGAGAGAGAGAGAGAGAGAGAGAGAGAGAGGAGAGGAGAGGAGAGGGAGAGGGAGAGGGAGAGGGAGAGGGAGAGAGAGAGAGGAGGAGAGGGAGAGGGAGAGAGAGAGGGGAGGAGGAGAGGGAGATAGAGAGAAGAAAAGAGAAAAAGACAGAGAGAGAGAGACACACACACACACAGAGAAAGCCAGATAGAGAAAAAGACAGAAAGAGAAAGAGGAAAGAGAGAGAAAGAGAAATCACAAAGAGTGAAAGAAGGAAAAACACCAAAGGAAAGAAAAGAAAAATTAGAGAAAAAAAACGTCCGAGCGAACACACCATAAAAGAAAGAACAGAGAAAAGTTGAAAAAAAAAAAATAAAATAAAAATAAAAACAGTAGCAAAGCAAAGGTCACAGCACAAAGCGAACACACCAGAATATAACAATATGTCATTCGAAATAGAGAAAGTAATCTAGTGATACGAGATTTAAGCCCTTGGCATTTAATCAAATTTATATGAAACATTAACACTACTCAGTCAAATTAACGCTAGAGGCGCGGCCCAGCATTAAGCGTGAGAGGTTGATGTGAAAAGATACACAGTGTTTTCCACGTTTCCATTCTTTGCAACGAGTGAAAATATTGCAGACTTAATCTATCGCGTGTCAATGTGGTGTTGTCGACAAAAATACGATGTTGCTCTATTTCATTATTCTTTTTTTTTTCTTATTTTTTGCTGTTCCTTGTTTATTATTCGTTGGTGTTTTTGCTCTCTTTCTTATTACGATCTATTTGTTTAAATTATATTATTATTAGTTTAGTTTCCTCCTTTGCTTCACATTCCGGGTGTCAATATCTTTTAAAATCTGTTCCTCATTTCAATTTCTACCTCGCTCCCCCTCTCTTTCTCTTTCTCTTTCTCTCTTTCTATCCCTCTCTCCCTCCCTCCCCCCTCTCCTATCTCTCCCTGACTCCCCTATTCCCAAACCTCTCGCCTCTCTTCAACCCCCCTCCTACCCTACCCCCTTCCCTCCCTCCCTCCCTCCCTCCCTCCCTCCCTCCCNGAGAGAGAGAGAGAGAGAGAGAGAGAGAGAGAGAGAGGGAGAGGGAGAGAGGGAGAGAGAGAGAGAGAGAGAGAGAGAGAGAGAGAGAGAGAGAGAGAGAGAGGAGAGGAGAGGAGAGGGAGAGGGAGAGGGAGAGGGAGAGGGAGAGGGAGAGGGAGAGGGAGAGGGAGAGGGAGAGGGAGAGAAAGGAAGAGAGAGAGAGAGCCAGTGAGAGATAGGGTAGCGAGGGTGATTTTCTTTCTCTCTCTTGCTTTGCTCTGATCGTATCCTTTCTCTGTTATTCGGTCTGTGTCTGCTTATCTCTGTCTGTCTGTCTGTCTTCCTGCGTATCAATCTGTGTATCAATCAATCAATCAATCAATCAATCAATCTATCTACCTGCCTGCCTGTCTCTGTCTGCCTGCCTGTCTGTATGTCTGTCTGCCTTCCTGCTTGCCTTCCTGCCTGTCTCTGTCTGCTTGCCTTCCTGCCTGCCTGCCTGCCTGCTTGCCTTCCTGCCTGCCTGCTGCCTGCCTTCCTGCTTGCCTGCCTGCCTGCCTGCCTGCCTGCCTGCCTGCCTGCCTGCCTGCCTGCCTTCCTGCTTGCCTTCCTGCCTGCCTGCCTGCCTGTCCTTCTCCCTCTCTCACCAATGTTGTATTCCTTACTCACCACATTACTCACAGAGACGCAGCGTACCAATAAACTGCATCCAATTAACGTGCACAAAGCAATGGAAAGTCTATTGCACGTAGAATGGTAAATGTTCACGTAAAGGGCTATAAAACCGCATTTCAGGTTAATAAAATAAACTGACCGAATTATGCATTACATACACACTCTTTTAAGGAAAACAATAAGAAAAAGAAGAAAAAACATCGTCGTAATGATGATGATGGTGATAAAAATGTTAGTAATTATCATTATCACCATCATTATTATCATCATTAGCATTATTGTCACTACTATCATCACTATCCTTCTCATTATCATCATCACTATCAGCAGCATTATTATTATCATCATTCTCCTAACCATTACCATTATCATTACCATTCTACAGCTACCGTCACAAAAAAAAACAAGCAACAACCCTAAATCACACACACACACAAACACACACACACACACACACACACAAACACACACAAACATACACACACACACACACACAAACAATACCCAATCGCCAACAATCACATAACAACAACAACAAAAAAAATTCCCGGACCCCCCCGCCGGCAACACCGAGCTAGGTTAGGTCCGCGTGCAGGGCCACCGCGGGATGATTATGGCCGAGGAAATGCCTTGG
>BOPN01001799.1:5000-7500 GCA_017312705.2 Penaeus japonicus | reverse complement strand
TTTATCTCTCTCTTTCCCACACTCTGCATGGTGTGCGGTCTAACGTTCATATTCTTGTTTTTCTTTTTTTTCTTTCTTTCCCTCTTTCTTTCTTTTTCTTTATTCATCCTGTCTCCCCGTTTCTCTTTCCTCTTCTTTCTTCTTTTCTTGTCTTTTTTTTCTCATTTTAACGTTTCTCGGTCATTTTCCCAATTGTCTCGGTCTCTCTTTCTTTCTTGTTCTCTTGCTCTCTCCCATCTTTTCGCACTTTCTCCCCCCCCCACATACACACACACACAATCACCCGAAATCACACACACATACACACACACTAAAAACAAAAACAAAGCACACGCACAAACACACACAAGCACACCACCTTACCCTTTCTTCCCCTCTCCTCCCCACCCTTCCACCTTCCTCCCCCTTCCTCCCCCTCCCCCACCTGCTTGTCAAAGGATCACCAACCTGTAATCAAGACGTTAATAGGAGCTTGACATCTGTGCCTTTAATGCTCATTTGGACGGTGTATCTTTAGTCTTATGATCAATACAGTCGAGGAAGGAGGAGGTGGGGGTGGGGGTGGGAGTGGGAGTGGGAGCTGGGGGGAGGGGGTAGGACAAAGTCGGAAGGGAGTTGAAGGACAAAGAAAAAAGAGAGCGAAGGATATGGGAAGGATATGGGAAGGATATGGGAAGTGATGTGCGGTGTATGGGAGCGTGACGTGTATGCTGTTTTTATCTGGTTATATCAGGAGGGAGGGAGGGAGGGAGAGGGAAAGAGAGAGGAAGGGAAGGAGAGAGAGAGGAAGGGAGAGAGAGAGAGAGAGAGAGAGAGAGAGAGAGAGAGAGAGAGAGAGAGAGAGAGAGAGAGAGAGAGAGAGAGAGAGAGAGAGAGAGAGAGAGAGAGAGAGAGAGAGAGAGAGAGAGAGAGAGAGAGAGAGAGAGAGAGAGAGAGAGAGAGAGAGAGAGAGGGAGGGAGAGGGGGAGAGAGAGAGGGGGGGAGGGAGGGGGAGGGAGAGGGGGAGAGAGGGAGAGAGAGAGAGAGAGAGAGAGAGAGAGAGAGAGAGAGAGAGAGAGAGAGAGAGCGAGAGAGAGAGAGAGAGAACATAAAAGAAACATTAACATCAACTTCGTGATGATGTAAAACAGTAGCATTACCCGACCCGGGGGAAAAAAACACCGCGTAATATAATCACATCCCGACCCGGTAGCAGCTGGTCCCTGGAAGGTAACGGGCAAGAGACAAAGTCAAATCTATTTATTCATTCAGAGCTTTACAAGACTACTACACCTTCTTAAACCCACCTCCAAAACGCACTAACGGTAAGAAAGACAATAAAAGAGAAGGAGGGGGAGGAGGAAACGGGAAAGGCTCACTTTCCCATAAGCTGTAAGCCGGGCCCGCCAACGGACAGGTAAACAAACCGACTCGGATTAACACGCTTGCGCTCCCGGGCGCTGCACCTGTTTTCGACTGCCTAACATGCACTTAGGATAACGACTGTGCATGACGTTATATCTGTCTCGGTGGCGTCGTCCTGGTTTTTATTTGAGGAACGACGACTTGGGGCAAACTTTTTTAAGGGTGGAGGTGTAGCGCGGAGTGAAATATTGGCAGACATTAATATTTCACTCAGGAAGAGAGGTATGGAATCGGGAGTTTGTCACGGGGAATTTAGCGTGTGTGTATATATACTGTGTCTCCATGTGTTTCTGTCACGTTGGCGTATGTATTGATGTGTGCAGTATGTCTGTTCATATAAAACTATCTTATCTAATGGGTATCAAAATTCATCATATCAATTATGATCTCGCCCAATGGATATAGGGATGGCATAGATAACAACAAAAAGACCTTTCCTATAGTTTCAAGACCTCCTTCTAGCACTCTCAAATTTTCTAACTTATCCCACTTTAAGTCAATGCTAGAACACGCTAAGCCAATAGAGCCGCGATAGAATCCCAAATCGGAAAATAATCCGTCCAATTTCGCTGAGCACAGGGAGTGGGGGCAAGAGGGAACACGTGCAGCTTGCTCTAGCGTAACCTAATTTCTTAGAGTAAACTTGAGGTGTGCTTGAGTGTTGGATGACTTAGCAAGAGCAAGAGCGAGAGGCAAGGGGAGGTGAGGAGAGGCGAGAGTGAGGAGATACGAGGACGAGGAGGCAAGAGTGGTGAGGAGAGGCGAGAGTGAGGAGATACGAGGACGAGGAGAGGCAAGAGGTGGTGAGGAGAGGCGAGAGTGAGGAGATATGAGAATGAGGAGAGGCAAGAGTGAGGGAGAGAGAGAGAGAGAGAGAGAGTGAGGAGAAGCGAGGGAGGTGAGGAGAGGCGAGGGGAGATGAGAGGCGAGAGTGAGGCGAGGGGAGGGGAGGTGAGGGGAGAGTGAGAAGAAGCAAGGGGAGAGTGAGGAGAAGCAAGGGGAGAGTGAGGAGAAGCAAGGGGAGAGTGAGAAGCGAGGGGAAGGTGAGAAGCGAGGGAAGGTGAGTAGAGACAGGGTAGGGAATGTAAGTGCGTAT
>BOPN01001799.1:0-2500 GCA_017312705.2 Penaeus japonicus | reverse complement strand
AACCTACCAGCCAATCAACCAATCCACCCACTAACCAATAACCCCAACCAACCCATCCACCAGCTAATACCCCAACACCCCAACCAGTCCACCAAACCGCAGTCAATATCCAAACCAACCAACCCACCAGCCAATACCCCAACCAACCCACCAGCAAATACCCCAACCAACCCACCAACCAACCCACCAGTCAATACCCCAACCAACCAACCCACCAGCCAATTCCCCAACCAACCCACCAACCAACCCACCAGCCAATTCCCCAACCAACCCACCAGCCAATACCCCAACCAACCCACCAGCAAATACCCCAACCAACCCTCCAACCAACCAACCAGCCAATTCCCCAACCAACCCATAACCAACCCACCAGCCAATTCCCCAACCAACCCACCAACCAACCCACCAAGCCAACACCCCAACCAAGCCAATACCGCCCAAAATAGCTCCCGTCCCCTACCCTTCCAGGGAGCCAACAATGCCCCTGGATCAAAGAAGCACACAAGCCCCCCCCCGCCCACACTGGGTAAAGAGTCCGCCTTCGAGAGACTTTCCTCGTCCCGCCGATTCTCACGTTGCTGTTGGGGAGACTCTATACATAGCAACTCTCGGGGCGTCAAGGGCCGAGGGTGGGGAGAGGGGGGGATGGGAGGGGGGGAGGGAGGGTGAGAGAGACAAGAAGAAAGAGGAGAGAGAGAGAGGGGGGTGGCAGAGGGGGGGGAGGGAGGGAGGGAGGGAGTGAGGGTGAGAGAAACAAGAAGAAAAAGGAGAGAGAGAGAGAGAGAGAGAGAGAGAGAGAGAGAGAGAGAGAGAGAGGGAGAGAGAGAGAGAGAGAGAGAGGGAGGTAGAGTAAGAGAGAGAGAGAGAGACAGAACACATAAGAGAGAGGGAAAGAGAGAGAGAGAGAGAGAAACAGACAGATACAACAAGAACAACCTAGAAAAAAAAGAAAAGAACAGAGCATGCATGTAGCCTACAACAGCATCCCCGAGTCCGCATCTCCGCTTCCAGTCGCCGCCGCGGCCCTGAAATTGGAGCGAGTGTGTCTTTTTATAGGTTCCTGAAAGGTTCCTCTCAAGAAGGTTAAATGGCGACGGAGATGCTGCACCGGTGGCTCCTCCTCTATTTCTTCTTCTTCTTCTTCTTCTTCTTCTTCTTCTTCTTCTTCTTCTTCTTCTTCTTCTTCTTCTTCTTCTTCTTCTTCTTCTTCTTCTTCTTCTTCCTCCTCCTTACCTGGACGACGCTTCTTTCGCCAGGATGCTTTTCATCTCGTCTATCTTCTTGTCTTCCCTTTGGGGGATTTATCTATTTGAATGGGAGGGAGTGGAGGGGATTGTGGGGGGGGGCATTCACGGACCTGCGCCTGGATTTGATTTTGGTTCTTCGTCTGTGTATGTTTGCTTGTTTGTCTTAATTGTCTGTCTGTCTGTTTCTCACTAAACAGAGAAACAATTATTAGATCATAGTAATGATAATAATGATAATGACAACAACAACTTTCATAACAAAAAATAATAATAAAAAAAAGTTAATCATTATCAATTTGGGTAATGATAACGATAACAGCAGTAACAACAAAAACAATAACGACACAAATACGAAAAGGACTGGGGACGCAGAGGCTCCGTAAGACCTCTGGCACAAGAAGACCTATACCAATGGCCGTGTGTTCTTGAGACCTGCTGGAGATCAAAGGCTTCAGGGGAAACATGCTTGCAATCTCGCAACTAAAATGTTTCTGATAATAAAGATGGTAACGATAATCATAATCATCATCATCATCATCATCATCATAATAATATTAATGATAACAATAATAGTATGATGAAAATTATAATATTTATGATAATGTATATTATGATGATGATGGTAAGGATGATGATGATGGGGATGATGAGAGACTGGGAGAGGGAGGAGGGAAGGAAGGGAAAGGGAGAGAGAGAGAGAGAGAGAGAGAGAGAGAGAGAGAGAGAGAGAGAGAGAGAGAGAGAGAGAGAGAGAGAGAGAGAGAGAGAGAGAGAGAGGAGAGAGAGAAAGAGAGAAAGAGAGAAAAAGAGAGAGAGAAAGAGAGAAAAAGAGAGAGAGAGAGAGAGAGAGAGAGAGAGAGAGAGAGAGAGAGAGAGAGAGAGAGAGAGAGAGAGAGAGAGAGAGAGAGAGAGAGAGAGAGAGAGAGAAAATACAGATAGCAAAAGAGTAATCAGAAAACACACCCTCCACCTGGTTCCGCACCGGTACATCATCCAAATTTTTCTTTCATCTACACATGACAAAACAATGACACGTAAATGACAAATGACGGACAGACAGACAGACGCATGACATGAAGTAAGTCCATAACGCGAGTCTGTGATGTTATTAATTCATTTATGCGCGCGCACATACATCATACATACATAAATACATCATTTATACATGCATGCACACATACATATATAACCACAGCTTAATAAGATACATAAAGGGAAAAAGAGAGAAACAGAGAGCAGTACATATATATATA
>BOPN01001798.1:259545-261200 GCA_017312705.2 Penaeus japonicus | reverse complement strand
CTCTCTCTCTCTCTCTCTCTCTCTCTCTCTCTCTCTCTCTCTCTCTCTCTCTCTCTCTCTCTCTCTCTTTCTTTTTTCTCTTTTGCTTTCTCTCTCTCTCTCTTTCTCTCTTTTTCTCTTTTTCTCTTTTTCTCTTTTTCTCTTTTTCTCTCTCTCTTTCTCTCTCTCTTTCTCTCTTTCTCTCTCTCTTTCTCTCTTTCTCTCTCTCTCTGTCTCTCTGTCTCTCTGTCTCTCTGTCTCTCTTTCTCTCTCTCTCTCTCTCTCTCTCTCTCTCTCTCTCTCTCTCTCTCTCTCTCTCTCTCTCTCTCTCTCTCTTTTTCTTTCTCTCTTTCTCTCTCGCTCTCTCTCTCTTTCCCTCCCTCCCTCCCTCCCCCCCATCTCTCCCTCTTTCCCTCCCCTACTCATCCCTTTCCTCTCCTTCTTTTCTTCCCGCCCTTCCCCTTGCCATTCCCTCCTTCATCATCCTTTTCATTACTCCCTCATTTCTTCTTTATCTACTCCTATTACACATGCATTCCCAGAAAACCATTTTTTTTTCTTTTTTGTTGTATGTGATGAAAACCATATTGTCATGTAGATTAAAATGTAAATTATGCATGGGGATTTGAAGAGATTTGACTACATGAATGACAATGATATATCCTATAATCCTCTCTGGGGTTGTTTTGGGGGGAAAGTGCCTCGGTGTTTCATACATTATGATGTTTTGCTGGAAAATAAGATTGATAGAGTTTGAATATCGGTATAGGTGTAGGGGTTTTGTACATCTGGCGCGCATTGTTGTATCTCTGCTTGATTGATCTTTTTTTTTCCATTATTAATCATCCACTTTTTGTCTGTTTATTTCACAATCCATTATCTACCTATCCAGTCATATATCTTTTATATATCTTTCCCTTTGTCTTGGCCTTTGTCTGTTGTTTTTATTTTTATTTGATATTTTCTTTATCTTATATGCTCATACCAGCACGTATACCTTTATATCTTTGGTTGTCTGTTATTTAAGCAGCTCAGACCTTTATATACTCTGTAAACATCAACAGCTGAGCACCATCAATAAGTCCTCCTAAACACTGAAAATAATTTAGTTTAATCAGTTTGTGTGCATTGATGTAACTGTTGTTTTTGATATGAGATCACCTCAGTGGCAACACTGCTTCACAGTAGTTGTCAGATAATTGGCTCAGTATAAGTGAAATGACCTTTAAAGAAGACAATTTAAGTTATGCATTGCCTAGTATCGAAGTCAGGGAGGGAGCTATAATTAGTGGGTATAGATTATGTAGCCTTTATTTTCACTTACAGCATAGAAGCTGTAGATGAAATTCCAATATACTTTTTTTCTTTATGTCGTGGCACATTTTGGTAAAGTGTCAGTTACTTACAAAGATAAGCCTGTAGAGGACTCCCAAGAAACTCAAAGCACAAAATATACAAATGAATATATATACAAATAACACATTTATTTTATTTTCATTTTATTTTATTTATTTATTTATTTTTTTTTTTTTGTGGTATGTGTGTGTTTTGTATGTGTCTGTGTGTGTCTATGTGAGATGACAGAAAGATAACATAATTTATAACATTCTGCAAACCCACATGGAATCATTTTCATATAGATTTTAAGTGCCAAAGATACCCACATGGTTCATGAT
>BOPN01001798.1:227045-234545 GCA_017312705.2 Penaeus japonicus | reverse complement strand
ATACATGTCTTGGGGTGTGTATACATATATGTATGTGTATGTGGGTATTGTAGAGTGTGTATTTGTATGTTTGTTAGTTTAAACAAACAATTACACATATGAATGGACAAACATGCATCTATATATAGTTTTCCTTCCACTTGAAAACCAGATGGCTTTCATATCATATTATTGTTGCCTTAGTTTTCATCTTCTCAGATTTAGAAGAAAGAAAAAAAAAATTCAAGAGGATTATCACTGAAAAGATATAAAGCACCTGTAATGTTTGGAGTATTAAAGGTGCCTGCAGCTCATTATACAGGGGTATATTTTGTTGCAGTAATATCTTGTTCAGCTCCGTGTAAAGACGTCACCAGCCGTGTCTTGCAGTGGTTAGCAGCCAAAGTTTTCTGTGTTCATAGACATGCACTAGCTTATTTAATTTTCCATTCTCATCTTATTTCGTGTAAATTTAGGGCATTCCTTTTTTTTCTCTTATTTGTTTTATAGATATTTATTTAGTTTGATTTGATTTCATTTTTATCTGTTTGAAAGCCAAATTTAAGGTGATAGCCTTACACTGACTGGTCTGTTTAGTTCCTTGAAGTTTACATACATTTATACTACATCCATGAAAACCAATTATCTCTCTCTCTCTTTCTCTTTCTCTTTCTTTCTCTCTCTCTCTCTCTCTCTCTCTCTCTCTCTCTCTCTCTCTCTCTCTCTCTCTCTCTCTCTCTCTCTCTCTCTCTCTCTCTCTCTCTCTCTCTCTCTCTCTCTCTCTCTTTCTGGATTTTCCAGTTTTTACTCTGAAGAGAATCTCTATCTCTCCTTCTCTCCCCCCCCCCTCCTTTTTTTCTTCTTCTCCCTTTCTTTTTGTCTGAACCTTGCTCTCCCTCTCCCTCTCCCTCTCTCTCTCTCTCTCTCTCTCTCTCTCTCTCTCTCTCTCTCTCTCTCTTTCTCTCTTTCTCTCTCTCTTTCTCTTTCTCTTTCTCTTTCTCTTTCTCTTTCTCTCTCTCTTTTCTGTTACACCATGCACACATGCACACGGACACACATACACAATCAGAGCAATATGATTTAAAAGCAGAATTATCAAAATAGAAGCTTGTCCTTGTTAATCAACTCTGATGTACTATTTCAATATAATTGATGTTACATATAGTTAATGTGGGAGAAATGGCAATGGATTTGTTCAGAAATCAATTTTATGCAAGTTTATGTATAGCAGATGATAAAATCTTTATTAAAATATTTGATCTTTCTATGTAGGTCATATTTTGTTTTTGGAATTTTAAATCACAATTAGCTGAATATCGTGGATGGGGAATGACAGCCAGTGCATTATTATTATAGGGTGATAGTTAGCAGAATATATAATTTTTCAGTTCACTTAAATATCTCACAGACTTTAAGCCAGAATATTTTATTTTAGTTGTACTCTTATTATCAATTTTTTATTATTATTATGGTTATTGTTACTGCTTTTGTTTTTATTATCATTATTATCATTATTATTTCTTATTGCTTAAGTAATAAAAACTTTGATTCAACCTCAATCATTTTTTGAGGTTACTGTCTAGATCACTGTGTGAATTGATAGCACTGAATCAAATTCCGTATCTGCATTTTTTTACTATTTAAGGATGGTGAGTGAATTCTATTGACAGCAATTCTTCATTTTAGAGCAATATGTATATCTCCTATGAAAGAGTTTTGTCTTATAAATAGAGTGCAACACCCCCATAGCCATCTGACTTTCACATTTAGTCTATATTATTTGGTACTTCAGTTCCTTGGAACCTCTTTCAACCCAATTCATTAATGCATATAAAATAGATCTCGCAGGTGCTGTCAGTGCCACGGGAATGGTTTTCTGATCTTCCATTTAATGTGAAACATATATTTTATGAGAGTTCCATCACAAAAATTGGTTGGCAATGTATTCACTCTCAATAATTCTTGAAATAGGAAGAAAAGGTTTTCCAGATTTTTGTCACTTACCATCCTTAAAAATATTTTGATCAGTAGATCAAAAGAGGAAAGAATCATCCATAGTAAATAGTCATTTTCATAGATAGTTATATAAATCAATTGAAAATGGATGCCTTGTAATCATAACTTGAAAGCTGCTTGTAATACAATAGGAGAGATGGTTTCCTTTTATCATATGCTCTATTTTGTCAATTAATTTTTCTCAGTAAGTTGAGGCTTCATGTCATTTTTAGTTTCTTTTTATAGGTTTCCATTTGTGTTTTTAGATACATGAATTAGTGCATTTGGTTATAGAGGACAGGATACATATACCATTTTTATTATGAGTATGACTGTGTACAGTACTGGCCACCGAAAACATTGACTATTTCAACGATTTCATAAAGTACAAAATTTTACCATGTAAAATCTTTTTTGGAAATTGCAACACTAAATACTAATAGGTAAATTGTCTGAAATATTGCCATGAAATTCTCTTCTTGTAACATCCATATTACAGCACTTAGAGGCCTGTGCAGCCTGCTAGTGTCTTTAACCTCACAGAAATTAGTGTTTGTTAGACTTGCCATTCATCCCCACACCCCATAGGCAATTTCCATGCTCCCATTACACATATTATCATTATTACATAAGGTAACGACACCCTGTGTGTTTAGGCCCTCTACTCCCATCCTCGTCATTTTATATTTACAACCATCTTAACATCAACACATACACACATATATATAACAGGTCATTTATAATGTCCCTTCCATGTCAACTTCTCTTACTCACTGTCACCCTAATCCGATCATGTTAAATACAATCTGATCGTTGCTTGTCCAAGATTTTGTCCCCTTGTTTTTTTAGGGGCGGAAAGTGAAAAAAAAAGAAAAAGAACAAAAAAAAAAAAAAAGAAGAAAAACATCATTCCCTGTGCGTTTGGCTGAGAACAATTGCTGTTCATGTTTAAGTGTTCATTTCTCAGCATTATACTTTAGATTTTATTATGAAGTGGAGCAAATGTCGGTCTTGTTGTTAAATCTAGTATTGTAGATTGTGAAATGTTGCTGGTTCTTTAATGATTTGAGAGAATTGAATTGTATTTGATATGGTTCATGTTGTAATATGTACTCAGTTTATTTTATGTTTTATACATTTTTAATGTCATGAAGGTTTATATAGTCCACCTACCATTATTGCCTTCAAATGCTGTGATTTTTACATTTATTATGATAATGATTATCATTATTATTCTCATTATTATTATAATTATATTAACTACTATTGTTAATATTGATATAATCATTTACATTATTTATGTAATTAATACCAGACTTTGTATTGGAACCACACATGCTTGTTACCCCTCATCACAGCCAGGTTGTGTTGGCCGAGTTCCTTTGGTTTATATCATGGAAGAACCAACAACGGGAAGAGCAGGAATCGAATCTTGATTTGACACACACACACACACACACACACACACACACACACACACACACACACACACACACACACACACACACACACACACACACACACACAGATGTACGTACATATATAGGAGCGAGAAAAAAGAAAACCAGTGAAGTTTCATGCTCCTTTGTCATTGATCCTTCCAAAATCAGTTAATGAAGAACAGTAATCCAAAAAAAAAAAAAAACTTTGTAGAATATCCATTTTTGTGATATAACCATGTGTATGATAATGGCTCTTACAACTCCAACACTAAGATCTAGTCAACCAGTAGATAACCATGAAGACCCAAGATGGAAAGATTTATTCCTAGTAAAACAGAAAGCAAGAAAATAAATAAAACTTTTTTTTCCCCTGTCTATTCATGCTGTGGAGTCTGTATGATGATCATTATAACCACTTCTGTCTGACTGATTCAAACCTCCATGTAGTTGATGAGTATAATATGTGTGCACATATATGGCCAATTGGTTGAGTAATAGTTTAACACATAGAGGATATAGCTTTATCCACATGATCATGCTGTAATAAACTGGTATGGCTGTGGGCCTAGCGAGCTTTGCACTCAGTTGGTATATGGCTGAGTGTCCCAGGGGATTGTATACAGTCAGGGAGTTAACAGAAATATATAATTTGTAATCATGGATTAAATACTTATAATGCTGTGGATGAACCCTTTCAACTATAGAGCATTTTAGTGCTACCCAAACATTTTATCTGTTGTATATATATATTTATTTTCTATTTTCATTGGGGACATGCTATCTCAAATGAAACATTCATGTTGGATGATCTTTTATTAACCTTAAACTATGAAATAATTCAACTAAAGTGTATACAAAGTTGCCTCAACATATTTCCTTGTTTACACAGAGGATCCCAAAAACTTTGGTTATTATTTTGATAGTCTTGTCCTGAAACAACAAATCAACATGTTTTTAGGGGATTGTGCATTTTTGGCATGTAATAAGAGCCTTATTCAAAGCTCTTTAAGAAAAACTGAACAAAAAAGAAAGGCTTTAGTTTCATTTTACTTATGTAAAACAAAAGTTTATTTGATGAAAACATTAAAAAAAAAAAAAAAAAAAAAAAAAAAATCAATTTTTAATTCAGAAGTAGAATAATTTGTATGATAACACTATAAAAAAAAAATACATAACTCATAATAGTGGTATAGGAAGCAAGTTCTTTACCTATATTCATGTAGAATTGAAGGATCTTCCCCTCTGTTTGTCAGTAAATGAAGAATATTGCAAGAGAATGATTGCATCATTACTAAACCAGTTATATGCGAGTAAATGCAAAGGGGAAGTGAATCCAGAGTAGGAATGTATGGAACTACAAAACAACAAATCTAGAATTATACAAAAAATATCATTATTAAAGAAATGATGGAAGAAAGAAAGAAAAAAAAACATTGTTCCAGTAGAATATGAATATTGATATTTGGCCATCAATTGATTCTGGATGAAAATATGCAACAAAATGCAAAATTGAAGGCATAATGATGAATGTAACAGAGTATATTTTGCAGTGATTGTAGCATTCAATCTCATTATATTTGGTACAAGAAACTTAATCCACATCATAAGTATGGAGTCATACTATAATTATGAAGGTCAAGATATAACATACTTAATTGTTTAGTACCATTATGAAAATTACCTTAAACATGAATAATATATATTTGCAACACCTGCAATTTCTTATGAAATGCACCTTGTAGTTTTTGTACCAAATGACATTACACAACACCTAACCACTACAGTGATTGTAGCATTCAATCTCATTATATTTGGTACAAGAAACTTAATCCACATCATAAGTGTGGAGTCATGCCATAATTATGAAGGTCAAGATATAACATACTTAATTGTTTAATACCATTATGAAAATTACCTTAAACATGAATAATATATATTTGCAACACTTGAAATTTCTTATGAAATGCACCTTGTAGTTTTTGTACCAAATGACATTACACAACACCTAACCACTACATGCTCGTACTAGTAAAAAGACTTACTTGTACTTGTTACTGATATTATATTTTGCAAGGCACCTTACATCAACCTTTGTGCTTGACATCATTTTGCTAAAAACATGCTGGCAGATTTTGGCCTGCAATATCTAACAAGATTTCTTGTTTTTTGTTTGTTTTTTGCCTGTTAGATTTTTTGTTTAAACATTTCTTACTGTTTACCTCTCAAGGTATAATATTTCTCATATGTATGCTTCAGAAACTCATAGAGAAAAAAAATACATATTTTGTCATCTCAGGAATGTTTCCTACCATACAACAGGATTTCTTGTTAGAAGCTCCCAGCCAAAATTTGACAGACATGTCAGATATCTGTTACATAAAGTACCCATTACAAGAATCTTATATATATGATACATCATTTACAAATGTCGCATGATGTGTTCTTTTGATGGGACATGAAATATTATAATGGTTGTGCTATCACAGTGCTACATGAAAATACATGAATAATGATACAATGACCAATTACCATAAATAACGGCCTATCACAATAATTCGCACTACACTAACCAGTACTGCATGAGAGCCCATTATCACTTTGGCATGTGAAAATGTATTGCTACATACAAAATCATTTAATTCTAAATCAAGAGAGACCCATATACGATTTATAGATACATCAACAATATATTGTTTTTCATACACTTGATCCAAAAGAAATGGCATTACAAAAGATAATCCGATAATATAATTCTGACTAGCAGAACACAACCAAGAACGGCTTCATGTGTTTCTATTCAAGTACTTTGTTACATTGATCAGTACATTGTATTCATTTATCCAAACTACGTCTAAGGTATTCCAACAAAGGCATAGTGCATATTTTGACTGTCTACATTAAATGTGTCAGTATGTTGTAAAAGAAATATTTTCTCTAAATTTCATGCTGCTCTTCATATATATGAATCTCAACTATTCTCCTGTAATGCTAACTGAATAATAACTGTTTTATATCAGCTTTTTAGGAATGCCCTTTGCAATGTTTCATTTTCTTTCCTGCCTTGAGTTCATGTGTATTCCCTTTTCCTTCTCTTTGAAATCAAGAAACATGATAATGATAAACCTGCTTCAGAATTCTATGAGACGTTTTCATAGTTTCTGCAATTAATCCTTTTCAGATAAACTCTAAAGTTGGGTTTCCTATGAGGTTAATAACTGTTTCAGTAATTACATATCCAATCAAATGGATACACTTTTATTTTTATGAATTTTGTTAGGTATCTAAAATAAATGTTACTGAGTCATAGCATAATGGAAATCTATCCCAACATATGCATTCAATTATACATTTTATTGATAAAGAAGCAATGATTACGTGTTTTAGGAAGAACAGACGGAGGTAGAGACCTCAGACTGGAGATACTCGTTCTGCATGGGATGGAATGAAAAAGGCGTATATTGAAAATAGAAATGCACAAATGTTGATTAATAATGTAGAACAGCTTCTTGTTATTAACTTGGAGATAGAGAGACAAGAAACTATAGGAAGCCTTACTGATTGCATGCATTTATTGTCCTTGATTTTTAAATACCACTTTTTTCTGATACATTTTGATGTATTCAATGAAAAAGTACTATTGATTTACAGTATGTATGTATATTCCTCTTCATTGCTGATTGTTATCAAGTTGAGGTAAAAGCTTACAGAGATATATCTTTCAGAAAATATAACTGATCCAATGCAACTGATTAACCCACACAGGACGGGTGGTACAGCATGTGTACCGCGCATTCAAAAGCCCAGTTGCCGGGCGGCACAGTATTGTGCCAGCTATTCAATTGATTTAGGCCTAATAATTCGAACGCCCCGGCATTTGGACATTCTAGGCTAGAAATCCCCCGTCGGGAATGGGTTAACAAATAATTCTATAACCTACATTATGAATCACATAAAAGTAGGGCATACTTCAAAGATAGTTACAAATAATTAAAATCAAAATTGTAAAAGTAACTTGCAAACATGAAGCATTAACTGCAACTATCATTTTTCAAATAAAAAGGAAACCAAAACATATATAATATAT
>BOPN01001798.1:211357-221357 GCA_017312705.2 Penaeus japonicus | reverse complement strand
CACACACACGTGCACACGTGATGAACACAAAGGACACTCCCGGGACCGGCCACGCACGCCCACACGAGGCCGGGAGGAGACCGACGCAGGCCTTGCTCGCTCCGCCGCCCTGGACAGTCACGAAATAGCAGAGCAATTATCTTTATTCCGTTTTTTAAATGGGCGGCTCCTTCGGCTGGTCTGGCCTTGCCTTCGCCACGCTCGGGCTATTGTGACAATCCTCTTCATACACTTCACTTACTTCTTATTCCACTAAAATCCACACACACGCACGGTACGTGTGTGTGTGTGTGTGTGTGTGTGTGTGTGTGTGTGTGTGTGTGTGTGTGTGTGTGTGTGTGTGTGTGTGTGTGTGTGTGTGTGTGTGTGTGTGTGCGTGTGTGTGTGCGTGTGTGTGTGTGTGTGTGTGTGTGTGTGTGTGTGTGTGTGTGTGTGTGTGTGTGTGTGTGTGTGTGTGTGTGTGTGTGTGTGTGTGTGTGTGTGTGTGTGCGTGTGTGTGTGCGTGTGTGTGTGTGTGTGTGTGTGTGTGTGTGTGTGTGTGTGTGTGTGTGTGTGTGTGTGTGTGTGTGTGTGTGTGTGTGTGTGTGTGTGCGTGTGTGTGTGTGCGTGTGTGTGTGTGTGTGTGTGTGTGTGTGTGTGTGTGTGTGTGTGTGTGTGTGTGTGTGTGTGCGTGCGTGCGTGTGTGTGTGTGTGTGTGTGTGTGTGTGTGTGTGTGTGTGTGTGTGTGTGTGTGTGTGTGTGTGTGTGTGTGTGTGTGTGTGTGTGTGTGTGTGTGTGTGTGTGTGTGTGTGTGTGTGTGCGTGTGTGTGTTTTCTCGGTTACCAAGAAAGTCGGAAATATATTTTAATTATCCCTCTTTATTCGTCTGCTCACTCTCTTTACTTCCATTCCCCGAATAAACGGGAAAAATACGTCAGATAACAAAAGGGCACACGACACTGTATCCCAACGCCAGTGCCACAACTAGAACCACAGTGCCTCATTCTGTAACGCGCCGAATCTGCCTTTTTTCTTCCACTTAATAATCGTGTTGATAACAATGAGACTGTCACGCATGTATGTACATAAAAACACAAACAGCTGTGTTATACGCGTGCAGCTGCTTGCAATGGGAAATGAACACCATGAGTCACAATTGCATGTATGTTTGTATGTGTGTGTGATGCAAGAGCTTGTTTCTTTCTCTCTCTCTCTCTCTCTCTCTCTCTCTCTCTCTCTCTCTCTCTCTCTCTCTCTCTCTCACTCCCCCTCTCTATATATATCCCTTCTCTCACTCTCTCACTCACTCACTCACTTACTCACTCAATCACTAACTCACTCTCTCTCTATTGATGTTTCTCTCCCTCTCCCTCTCTCCCATCTTTCACCCCCTTCCCCTTCCCACTATCCGTCTCCTTTCCTCCTCCTCCTTATTCATATATCACCCCCGTAAGTGTACACCGCTTGTATATCACCCTTCCGAATGACACATGAAAGACCTAATCCGGAGTCGCCACTTTAACCCGTAAAATGGTGGACGATTTTTTTCTCTCTCTCTCGCTCTCAAGTCAGTCTCGTACTCTGCTCCTTCGTTTTCTTACGTATGCTTAACTTTCGTTTTTTTTTAAGTCAGTTATGCTGGATATTATCCGAGATTTAATGACGTCATGAAAAAATGTCTTTATAAAGAAAATCGTTTCATAAAGATCATTTTCTGCAGAATGTATTTCGTAAATGACCAAAGAGAAGAAAATAGATAATAAACTGTGGATCAGTACTATAAATTAGGTCATAATTTTTTCCCTGTCCTTGTTCCAACCATGCTATCGAAATTACAGTACGGACAATGTTAAAAGTCTTTTCTATAATTAAAAAAAAAAAAAAAAAAAAAATACTTCGTTTTATAAGCTGTTTCATCTTTCACACCTCGCACCATTCGCCAAAGTTGCTCAATTCAGGCTTTATGTAAATAGCGGTTTACTTTAGTGGGATCTCCTTGTATCCAGAGAATAACGTGGTATTTCATTAAACATGTTTTTTAAAAGAAATGTTTTGGATTGCGTAATATGAATACACATATTTCCAAACTATTTGCTGACGTTTTATGACAAAGTTCCAATTCATGGAGCTGACGCACAACTTCCGTGTCACCCTCTCTCATGACAAGTGCAATGAAAACTCACACGTGTTACCTGCACACAGCGAGAAAATAAATTCCAACGTTTATAAAACAAGAGACGGTCCCGTGGTTTGTTTTGTTTTGCCAATAGATGGCAATCAGGTTTCGCCTTGCTTCCTCATTGAACTCCTGTCGACATCTGTTGACTGTTGACAGAGAAAAAGGACGAATTACTGTTCAGTCCTTAAGTGTCTATTTTCCCTGCGAGAATCATAGTCGCTGGCAGGGTAGTTAAGCATTCCTACTACCTGAGGGAAAAAATCTGGATTTTCTCATGTTTACTCTAAAGAGATCCCCCCCCCTTCTCTCTCTCCCTCCCTCCCTCCCTCTCTCTCTCCCTCCCTCTCTCTCTCCCTCCCTCTCTCTCTCCCTCCCTCCCTCCCTCTCATTCTTTCTCTCCTTACCAGTTTATGAATAAACAAAAATAATTCGTATTAATGGTAAGGAATTTTAACTAACAGATGGATACGATTTAAAAAATCGCAACGAGATTTCAATTTCCAATGGCAATTACCTTCATCAATCAATGTATATAAGAATCATAACAGAATGGCACAGGAATAAAAACAAACTTACAAGGATATCAAAAGTAATAAGGATTCCGGTGGCAATCATAACTTCATGCAAAAATAACAGTGCCAACTGTTATGCAGATATCTTTTAATCTTCACTGATAGTTATCTGGTCATTAAGTTACTGAAACATTTAATATAAGATTGGCAAATAACCTGTACAGTAGAGGACCTTAATTTCCTTACGTATTACATGCAACACGGTCAAGATTACGAAAGGATAACTCTTCGTATATTCAGATACA
The DNA here is from genome assembly GCA_017312705.2 of Penaeus japonicus. NCBI lineage: Eukaryota > Metazoa > Arthropoda > Malacostraca > Decapoda > Penaeidae > Penaeus > Penaeus japonicus. The sequence continues at coordinate 218,382 of BOPN01001798.1, read as the reverse complement.
GATAACTGTAATAACTTTTTCTCACGCTATCCCTCTGTTTATCAAGCGTATCCTTTTCGGTGTATATAAAGGCACTTGTTCAAGGAATGCGGAGTCGCCTGTGTTCAAAATATGTGAACCAGGTTGATCCACACGAGCAAGAAATGTAGAATAAATAAGCTACTTCAGCACGTGATGGATGTGAAAGGGTTCGTAATGTTTTAGCCGTGTCGTGTTTCAATAAAATACGACGTGGAAGAGAGAGGAGAATTGGAGATGGAGGAGGGAGTGGGGGAGAGGGTGGAGGGGAGGGAAAAGCCTAGGGGAGGAGGAGGAAAGGATGGGAGGGGAGGGATGGAGAGCGGAAGAGGAAGGGGAAGGGAGGGGTGAAGGAATAAGAGGAGGGAGAGGGGAGGAAGAGGAGGAGGAGGAGGTTGAAGAGGGAAGAAGGAGGAGGTTGAAGATGGGAGGAGGAGGAGGAGGAGCAGTAGGTTGAAGAATGGAGGGAGAATGCCGGGGGGGGGGTAGGAGGGAGAAGAGGGGAGGGGCAGAAGGTTGAGAAGAAAAAGAATTGAGGAAGACGAAGACGAAGACCAAGGGGAAGAGAAAAAAGGAACAAGAGCTGAAGATGGACAGAGAGTTGGAGAACCAGAATGAAACTGAACATGGGAAGAAGAAGAAGAAGAAAAAAAAAGCTAGTCATTACCACCGACTCAACTCAGGTGACAGCGACAACACTATTGACTGACGACTGGCACCGGAACAATATCTTCTTTTACATCACTGCCACGACACTTACGGGAGGAGATCCGACTTCCTTGAACACTTCAGGTGGAATTCCAGTCAGTAGTTTGGCCTGTTTGTCTGTCGATTGTGTGACACTTGTTTAAATGTGAACTAGCTGTACTTTTCACTCTGTTTCGTTCTGTCTGTTTACTTTCCCATCTGACCTGTATGCGTGGTCTGTTTACACCCCTGATTTTCTGTTTCTACTTGCCTTGGTCACTAGTTACATATTTACCTACTTGCTTGCCTAACCACCTCTCTCCCTACCTACCTGCTTGCATCCGTGTTCCTGCATGTCTGCTTCCCTCTCTCCATCCCTTCGTTCCGTTTTCCATCCCTGCCTGTCTTCCTGCTTGCTTGCCTGTACTTTATCCTTCCTGTTTACCTGTTCTCCTGTTTTTTTTCCTGCTTCTTTCCCTCTCTTCTTCCCTACCTGTCTACCTATTTCCCCACCTCATTTTCTACCTGACATCACTGCCTACTTTAGCTCAAGCCCTAAATAACTCAGAAACTAAACAGATAACTTATGTATAGAAAACAACTCTCATTTGGAGAACGTGGATGCAATTTGCCATTATTTCATCTTTTTATCATAACTTTATTTATTTATTTATCTATTATTCATTAACTTTGGTTAGTTCCTTTTACTATTTTCTTGTTTTTTTTCTCAACAATTACTTTCATCATCTCTCATTCTCTCTTTCTTTAAAAATTTCCATAACATTGATAGCTCCTCAATTCATTTCATCAATCGTGCTTTTCTCTTCCTCTCCTTTTTCTTCTTTCCTCCCCCTGTGTCCCTCCCCCTTTTCCTTCAGCTCTTTTTCCCCTTAAAGTATTTACGATCTGGGGACATTTCCTGACCGTGTTCTCCATTACGTACATGGACTTCCTGTGTACAATCCGAGTTGTTCTCATCCTCCTTTTTTCTGTTTTATTACGAACATTAGAAATGGTCAATCCCGGAGTGTCATCCTAGTATAATACTTTTCTTCTTTAATTCTTCCTTACTCAAAAAAAAAAAAAGTATCACTGAATCTTCGATCTCAAAAAGGGTATTTCCTTCATTTGATCTTTAGCTCAGTTTGGTTGGGGTTTTAGGCCTACTTGTGGTCATCAATGTATTAACAAGACGTAAATGGTTACAAATGTGTTGCATATCTTGCTGACTTGCCCCCCTCCCCCCCTCCTTTCCTCCTCTCCCTCTCCCTCTCCCTCCTACTCCTCCTCCTCCATCTCCATCTCCTCCTTCTCCCTCTCCCTCTCTATTTCCCCCTCCCCTTCCGTCTCCCTTTTTCTACATATCCCTCTTCCTTTTCCTCCCTCTCCCCATTCCTTTCCCTCCCCCTCCCCCTCCCCCTCCCCCTCCTCTTCCAGCTTCCATTCTAAATGCAAAACGTGCCGCAGTTCTTTATAAACTACCTTTATAAACAACTAGTTCTTTATAAACAAACAATTCTTCCAGAAATTAGACCAGACATAAAAACGAATTGCAAAAATACCACCAAACACTACGGCACACACCGACCCTGCCATGCCACGTACGATCTTATCTTGCCTTCTCTCCTCGTGTGAGCCGACAGCTGTTCAGGGCAGATAACATATCTAATGAGCAGTCCTGTAGGTCCAGATTCAGTTGATAACACGGTGCTAGTTCACTGGCGTAGCTATAGGGTAGTGCCTGGGAGGCGGGTGGGGGGGGGCTGTTGCCTAGGTTCCCTAGTACTCTGGTGCACACATACACACGCCTAGACGTAAATGTAGTGAACACACACACACACACACATATATCTACATATATGTATGGGCACAGCGTATAGTAAAGTATGTTCGTAAACAAGCATACACACATATACATATAAATATATATATACATATAAATATACATGTACATGCCCATGTACATGCACATGCATATATACATGCACATGCACACACACATACTCATGCGGATGCACATATATATACTCAAACACATACACACACGCACACACACACATATATATAGAAATATATTTATGAATGGATAGATAGATACACATCTTCATCTGTATATATATTTATATGTATATCTACACACACACACACACACACACACACACACACACACACACACACACACACACACACACACACACACACACACACACACACACACACACACACATATATATATATATATATACATATATATACATATATATATATATATATACATATATACATACATACATACACACACACACACAAACACACACACACACACACACACATATATATATATATATATATATATATATATATATATATATATATATATATATATATAATATATATATATATATATATATAATATATATATAATATATATATAATATATATATAATATATATATAATATATATATATATATATATATATATATATATATATATATATATATATATATATATATATTACTACATTACCACACAAGAATTAAAAGTGAAAGAGAGAAACGGAGAAAGAGAAAAAGAGAAAAAGAGAGAGAGAGAGAGAGAGAGAGAGAGAGAGAGAGAGAGAGAGAGAGAGAGAGAGAGAGAGAGAGAGAGAGAGAGAGAGAGAGAGAGATAAAAGGGTGGGGGGAGAAACTAAACTGGTATATAATTAAATTATTGTTTATGTTGCATAGAAACAGGTGCCTCCTCCTAACCAGGTAACCCCAATAAGTTTAAACGAAGTTATGCCTCTGTTGCTATGGTGTTACATGAAGAAGTTACTGTTTGTACTCATGAGGAAACGCACACAGAATTACATCATATGGGGAGGGATGGAGAGAGGAAGGGAAGGAGGGAGAAGGGGGGAGGAGAGAGGGAGGGAAGGAGGAAGAGAGAGATGGAAGAAGGAGGAGAACGAAGGAAGGAGGGAGAGAGGGAGAGAGAGAGAGAGGGAGAGAGAGAGAGAGAGAGAGAGAGAGAGAGAGAGAGAGAGAGAGAGAGAGAGAGAGAGAGAGAGAGAGAGAGAGAAGGAGAGAGAGGGAGAGAGAGGCAGAGAAGGAGAGAGAGACAGAGAGAGAGAGAGAGAGAGAGAGAGAGAGAGAGAGAGAGAGAGAGAGAGAGAGAGAATGAGAGAGAAAGAGAGAGAGAATGTTGTTTGTAAGAAAATAATTATATAACGAAGTAAGGAGAACAGCTCCATGGTTTAGTGATATGTTTCCCTTTGTGTATGAGCAATAACAATTTTCTTGATTTGCATCGAGTTGGACCCTTACGAGATCCAATCAACAAAATGCGAAAATATGAAAACCTTTCATAATTCATACCTCAGTTGAGTACGCTGTGGATGAAGTTCGCTTTCAATAAGGTGAGTTGATTTGAAATTTGAAAGGTACACAGGTTTCACAGATTTCTGTATCAATGATCATTTCGAGTCTGCAATATACTCTAGACTACCCCGGCTAAATGTAAAATAACACAGCTAATAAATCCAATGAAAAGATGAATGATAACAGTAAGAATGATAACCAAAGTAATCAAATTACAACAATAACTAATAAATACATAAAAGAAGTACAGACAGTTTCTTGGTTACTCATGACAAGTGCCAGTCGCCAAGGACCTGACCTGACCTGACCTGACCTAACCAAACCTAACTTAATTTAACTTAACTTAACTTAACCTAACCTAATCTATCCTAACCTACCAACCAGTCAAACCTACCCAAACCTACCCAAACCTAACCTCACCTAACCTAACCCAGCCAAGCAGGCAAGGCTGTCGCTGCGCCAGTACTTAGTCTTGAGGAATGGTAAGTTATTGTGGACATACGGACGAGGGACGCCGGCCGAGGGCGCAATGTGGTGAAACGATGACGACGGGGTGGAGGGTCGAGTTACTGCTGTATATGCCATTTACTGTGTGTGTGTGTGTGTGTGTGTGTGTGTGTGTGTGTGTGTGTGTGTGTGTGTGTGTGTGTGTGTGTGTGTGTATGGGGGTGCGTGTATGTGTCTATACACACACACACATAAACACACACACACACACACACACCGCCTGAATATTCCACGAGACCTAATGGTCTGGTCCGCTCTCCTCCCCTCAAGGAGCGGAGCCACCCCAAACCCACCCCATATAAACTAGCCCAATTCCTCCTACACTGGGCGTCAGAAAAGGCGGGTAACCACAGAGTTATTCGCCCGATTTTTACACACACACACGTCGTCGCCATTTTGAAAAGAGAAATCGATACTAAGCGCATAATTACATCTCTGTTTGCTTCCCTCACAGTCCAAGATTAGCGTGGCATTTCAAGGTCGGGTATTTTGGTATTAACTGCCTTTCAACTGCATTCCAACAGTAAATAACCGGTTAGTTTTGGTTTCGCTCCTACATACAATATGGAGATCCATGGATTTCAAAATAGGTAAGGAAGGTCATGCTATAAAAGACACAATTGAAGTAAACTAGACGATGATTAGAGTAAGGGAAAAGAAACAGGAAGATTGATCAAGGAGATAATAGAGGAAGTCGACGCCAATGGGGCAAAATGAGAAAGGGAGATAGACAAGAAAAACGGCAGAAAGGAGGAGAAGAAGAAAAAAATCGCTTAAATTTCTCAGAGCATTCCAACCGTAATATCGATCCTTCAAACCAACAGTCAAGACAAACAAGATTCTTCCTAAGCCCTGACCGGGATTCTGTTCGTGACCCCAGATATTGACGGGAGCACTGACTGACTCACCATCCCACACGCGTGTCAGAGGGCGATCTCCAAATACCCAGCCGGACACATGCAAACTTTTTCAGTGGGTGTAGGTAAGTGTGTGGAACTGGAGCGGGAGTGGGTGTAGAAGCTCCTACTGTTCTTACGTCGGAGTAGCTCCTGTACAAAAACCGGAGTAGTTTATATACACATTGTAAAGTGGAGGAATTCCTACACACACGTCGGTGGCATAGTCACTTCTACAAACCTACAATAATTGGAGTACTTCCACATATCCTACACATAGGGGGTCATATTTCCTACACAAGAATAAGTATCCAGCATAATCCCAACATAAAAACCAAGTACCCTACAGGGCACATCTTCCATGTAGAGTAACCCTAACCTAACCTACCCAACGCATTTCCTACATAACAACTTTGTACCCAGCATATTTCCTACAACTGCTGTATGTGGGAGATATGCTGTATCTCTGATGGAAATGTGTCCCGACTCTAAAACGGCTAAATTTGTAAACGTGTCCTGTATGAAAAGTGGCGCAGGAAGTGTGGTGCGGCCCCATCTGTCGTTATTATCCCTACGTTGAAGTAGTTGCAATGTACACGTCGCAGTAGTTGCAATACATACGATGAAATACTTCCCGTGCATACACAGAATCCCGATGAATGACCCACACGAACGCACGGAAATGTGTCTTAGCAGGCTAGAGGATGCGCGGACTGCCAGCACAGGATGTTCGCGTGATGTTATTATTAACATTTATAGAATACTGTCGATGCATAATTTTACCATACTATCAAAGAAAATGTCTAAGTTCAGCAACATAACACAAGACACGTTATCATCTAATCCAGGTGTTATAAATCAATTTCCTACAACAATGGGTAGCATTTGATAGTCAACATTTGATCGCAAGATATTTGTTATGTAAAAGATTCGCGTGACAAAGTTCTTTGATGACGGTTTGTTCAAAAGCAAAACCCCTTTGTATTCAACTTTCTGGTGTCGACTCCAGAAAATAAATTAAATGAAGCAATAAAGTGTGCGATAACCAAGCAGGCGATTGTATTGAAGCGAAAAAAAACACTCAGAAATAATAATAAGGTTCCAACTTGGCTTCCGTGGTAATGGAAAATGCACGAACGTATCGCAGTGTTTACTTTAGAATACAGCTGAATCAATTTCTTCTATTTATGCAGTCTATACTTCTTTCTTTACTCGCTTTTCCTCTCTTCGTAGTAGTTTTTTTTCGTTCTCTTTACTTTTCTCTCTGTGTCATTTTCCCTCTTCCTTTCCCTTTCCATCTACTCTTCTGCCGTCTTTTTATTCTCTCCTCCCTTCTTCTTCCTTCTTCTATCTCTCGTATTCTTCATCCCTCTACACCTCCTCTTTACCCTCGCCTTTCCTCTTCCGTTCTCCCCCCTTCTTCTTCCTATACTTCCGGCTCCCCTTCTCCCCTTTCCCCCCTTATTTACCTTTTGACTCGATTAATTTCCCTATCTCCTTCTATCTTCTTCTTCGCCCCCATTTCTATCTTGGAATCAACTACGTGACACTTTT
>BOPN01001798.1:201357-203857 GCA_017312705.2 Penaeus japonicus | reverse complement strand
GAGAGAGAGAGAGAGAGAGAGAGAGAGAGAGAGAGAGAGAGAGAGAGAGAGAGAGAGAGAGAGAGAGATGAGAGAGAAAGAAGAAAGAAGAGAAAGAGAGAGAGAGAGAGAGAGAGAGAGAGAGAGAGAGAGAGAGAGAGAGAGAGAGAGAGAGAGAGAGAGAGAGCAAGAGAGAGAGAGAGAGAGAGAGAGAGAGAGAGAGAGAGAGAGAGAGAGAGAGAGAGAGAGAGAGAGAGAGGGGGGGGGGGGGGGGGAGGAAGAGGAGAGAGAGAAAGAGGAAGGAAAAGGGAACGGGAAGGGGGAAAGGGAGAGACGATAGGGAAAGATAGGAGATAAAAAGGGGAAGGGAGGTAAAGAAAATGGAGAGGGAGAAGGAAGGAAGGAGGGAGGGAGAGAGAGAGAGTGAGAGAGAGAGATGTGGTCCCATGGGTACGCTATACACAAGTTCAACTTTCTTTTACGAATCCAAATATTCTGCCCCGTATGTAAATCACTGTTGAATAACCAAGGACGAATTCCTCGCGCCACAATTCCTTAAACTGACTTGAGTTATAGTAAAGAAAACCTGTTTTAAGTTCGTAGAAAAGTAGTCCGGCCGGCAGACTACACGGACAGGTAGATCGGATCAGCAGGTAGTCTGAATAGTCACTACTTTCAAATCACTTTCTTTTTGAAGTCGTTGCTGTAACTTATCTTTTGCTGCCGCTTTTTAGAAGTCTAATCCTATTGACAAATTTTCATTATATATATATTTTTTTTCTCTATCTCTATATCGCCTCTCCAATCTCTCCTTTCAGACATGACCTTAACCGTTTTCTGAAAGGGAGAAGAATGCGTAGAGCATCCCTAACCTCCCCCACCTCACCCAATCCGCATGGCAACTATTTTTTTAACATATGATCCAAAATGTCAGGGATTAGTATGAATATAGGATCGTTTTTTTCTAGTGTAATTGAAGGGGCTGAGGTAAAAGAAAAGAATATGTATAATGGTAATTTGCTTGATATTTGTAGTTTTGTTTTTATCTTGTTATGCTATCCATTCTCCTCGGCCATGCTATTATCCTTCTCTCTCTCTCTCTTTCTCTCTGTCTATGTCTATGTCTCTGTCTCTGTCTCTCTCTCTCTCTCTGTATCGGATGAACTATATAATTTGCATGACTCAGCACAATAGCTCACAGATACTTTAGTTTCACGGAGGGATATTCTCCGTTCTCCAACCTACAGTGGAACAAAGAATCGTTCATTTTGCGGATATACATTTACCAGCAAGTTAATTCTGGGCATAAATATAACGATCTACCCTACAATGCTTACGCAATATATCTAAATTTGATATCAATACAAAAAATCTCTCTCTCCAAGGACCAAAGTGCTTATCGAATTTTGAATGCCTTTATCAGAGATAAAACATTTTACTCTTAATGTGAGAAACATAAGACATATATGACCGAAGATTTGGAAATCTGAAAATAGGGTCTCCTCAAGGCGAATAATTGACCCTAATTTCTTAGTCAAGGTATGCATCCTCACTGTATAATTGATAGTGAACTATGTGAACTATGAAATATCCTCTGCGCTGCTGTTGAAACCCTTAATTGTCTTTGATATATGTGTCGCATTACCAAAACGTAAACCCAGACCTGCCTCATGTTGCTAGGCTTAGTGGTCAGTTATGGTTACTTCCTCTGTCTACCTGTACGGCGTAAGTGTCACACTTTTTTAGGTCTGTGTTCGCCTTCGTCTGTTGATCTTTTAATAGATCCATTACCTTATGTGGTTTAGGATGTCATACTTGGATCTGCTAACAAGTGTAACATAGTTTCTCAATAACAAACTAATTCCATACTCGGCATCTGGCTCTTACAATCCAGACCGCAAATCTTCCATACTTCGGTAAATAAGATTAGCTCCTGGACGTGGGTTGCCAGATCCCGCCAGATTCTCGACTATCACACTCCCTTGACCCTATTTTGGATTTCTTTGAAACACGAATACTCTTAATATCTATAGTTAAGCTCGCTACCATATCCATACCGAAAAAGACCAAGGCCTATTTATATGATTTTGCCATGATAAGAACTCATTACCTTTGGTATATTGATAAAATCCATAATCTTAATGGAAACTCATCCCGTCTTGTAGGTCCAATCGAGTTTCAATAGGCCTTTAAGGGGAAGCAGGAATTGGTATCATAATTACTGAAACTGGTATGGTTTATGGGGGTTACCTGACTGGGAAAATGCAAATGACAATAGATAAATAAATACAGATCATACTATCGAAAACAGCGAAAGAAAACGCCCTGGTCAATTTTCCAACATCTAGGGTGTACATTGCAGACGTTCTTTTACCTATAACTTTTCTTTAAAAATGTAATAAAGTACTATTTTACTTTATACCCTCTCGTTTCCGTATGTGGTTAAGTCAGTTAGTTTGCCAAATTAGCATGCTTTCCCATAATCGTATGAACCGGTGTTCTTTTAGATATTACGAAAATC
>BOPN01001798.1:171357-176357 GCA_017312705.2 Penaeus japonicus | reverse complement strand
ATGACAATGATAGTGATAATGACAATAATTGTAAAATTAAATATTATAATAATAATCATCATACAGATAAAGGTAAAGTGAGATGAATTCCGAGCATGAATTATGCGCATTGGCGAATGGCCATACCCTGGATGAGTAAATGAGTAAACAAACAGTTTCTCAGTACATAAAACATAACAAGACTAACTATAACAGAAAAATGAAAACATCTCGGCTCGAAGTGACACCTTCACGAGAGCCCATTAGATCTCATTTATCTGTTAACCGTGTAAGTAAAAGTTTTGAAATGTGCAATTTACCCACGTTATCTCACTGAAATCTCACTCGGTTATATTCAGTCTGTTTAGCCAAAGTAAGAGGTCGTATGAATGAGTACTTAAATAAATAGAGAAGAATAGATGAATCCATGGATTAATAACACAAAAACATATACATAAAATCTTATAAAAATTATCCAATTGCCAATTCCTTGCTGCAGCAGTAGAAATCTGGCGGGTGTAATGGAGACGTTTTGCTCGAGCCCATGTAAATTGTAAGTCAAGGCCATCTGTTTATGTTCTCCTGTTACCCCGCGGATTCCTTCGAGGTATTATGTACTTACATTACTTTATCTCCAATTTCTTGCTCTCCTTTTACTTCTTTTACTTCTTTGACTGGCAATTCAAGTGTTGTATATGTTTGTCTGTTTATGATTAGTGTGTTTAGTCGTTTCTACTTTTTTTTTGCAATCTGCCTCTCTCTCTCCTTCAATCTCCACTTCTACTCCTGCTCCGTCTCATTCTTCTCCTCCCTCTTCCTCCCCCTTCCCTTCTTCCCATCCCTCTTCATCTCCCTTTCCTTCTCCTCCCTCTCCCTTTCCTTCTCCTCCTTCCTTCTTTTTCTTTTTCTTTCTCCCTCCTCCTCCCGCTCCTTCTCTCCCCCTCTCCCTTTCTTACCGCGCACATCTGTCCCCCTCTCCGGGTAGCCGTTGATGACGAGAGGTTGCGAATGGTCGGCGGTGACGATGATAAGCGTTTCTTCGGGATCTGTCATGGAGTCAGCTAAAGCAATAGCCTTCTCAAATTCTAGTGCTTCATGCAGAGCAGAACGGTGCTCGTTCAAGTGATGCGCCTTGTCAATGTTTCCTCCTGCATGAAAGATCCATAAGTGAAGATGCGTACACTTTTTATTAAGTGAACTATTTATACTTGAGTTAACCCTCTAAGTATTGGTTTTCTATTACTCGTTTTTAATGACAATTATTTATAAGGGTAAACTAATTGAAATGCTAAAGCTCATACTCTGACATATATGAATAACAAAACTAAAAACAAAACACAACTGGTCACAATGATTGGTTATTGGTAAAATTAGCAAACCTAGGAAATATTAATCAGTGTATTCCTAGACTAGTTAGAGACTGAAATACAGAGTTAGTTGAGGAAATTAGTTACCATTTAGAAAATAGAACCTTGACTGTAAAATACACACATTTAAATAATTTCTCCACACCATAAGTTATGACAGAAAGTAAGTAAACATTGGGACATCAGGACCGTTTGAAAGGCCTACCCTCAACGAAGAGGAAGAATCCTTTGTCGTCCTTCTGCAGGACCTCGATGGCAGCGCGAGTCATCTCCTCAAGGGAAGGATTGCTCGTGTCTTCGTCGATGGCGAAGGCCATGTGGCTCCAGTCGAAGAGACCTAAGAAGATATGAGGACAAGTTCTTTAAAAAGCTTTCGGGTAGATGTCTCTGTGTGTTTGTAGGTGTGGAGTATCTTTGTAAAGCGTATTTGATAGTGTATTTGATGAGTTTGAGTCAAGTAGAATGGAAATGCAATGTATGTGAAATGCTGACACAAAATGCAAATCAAACAACGCCACCGGAGCCATGGCTTACCCATAAGGTAATCGGTGTTGGCCGTGTCCACCATCAGAAGGTCATTGCGGTGCCAGACGTACGATGCATTGCCAAGGACCTGCTTCTGGGCAATCCACGTCTCGATAAGGTTCTTGCCGTCGTCGCGCTTGCCTCCGTCGCCGCCCTCTGGGTCGTCCACGCCCTTCGGTGTGAACTTCTTGCGTCCACCGCCGAGGATGACCTGAGGGGAAGGAGCGTTGCCGTGTGCCGATTTCGTTGAAGTTTCTCACAATGATTCTATTTATTTTCATTTTCTCTCTCTCTCTCTCTCTCTCTCTCTCTCTCTCTCTCTCTCTCTCTCTCTCTCTCTCTCTCTCTCTCTCTCTCTCTCTCTCTCTCTCTCTCTCTCTCTCTCTCTCTCTCTCTCTCTCTCTCTCTCTCTCTCTCTCTCTCTCTCTCTCTCGTATAGTATAATATTGTAACATCCTTTATTGGGGACAGCATTTTATCAGATATATTACGTAAACACAAGAATTTTGCCTGTAATAGATAAAATTCCAAGGCTTTCTTAGAAAGATATACATGTACTACTATGTCTTATGTATAGTTTCATCCTAATATATCAATTGACAGGTTTACCACTGTTTCACAATTAATGTAAATGTGCAAACCATTTGGGTATAGTTCCTATGCCAATTCATGTGTTTACACTGTATATAGTATGAAAGAACTTTTCAAAATAAAAATCAACTCTCTCTCTCTCTCTCACTCTCACTCTCACTCTCACTTTCACTCTCACTCTCACTCTCACCCTCACCCTCACCCTCACTCTCACTCTCACCCTCAACCTCACCCTCACTCTCACACACCACAATCTATTTCCCGCCTCTCTCTCCACCTCCCTCTCTCCCTCACATTGATCTTCGATCCCGTAGAGCCATAGACCAGCTGTTCGGCGATGTCGTCACACATCTCAGGATCGCCGTTGACGTCGTTGATATCGTCGTCGCTCTCCCAGTGCCTGGGGAATGATCACTTTTTAGACCAGTGGTTCTTAACCTAAATGGGGGGGGGGGGTGAGTAAATTCCAGGGAGGGGAGGGGGGCGGACGGGACCTGAGGTAAAAGTGTAAATATTTTCGGAGCCATCACGTATTGGATATAGTTAGGATGGAGTGTATGATATCAATATGGTTATAAATATGGTATTACGTAATGGAAATGTGTGTTTTGAATGTCTATACGTGTGTATGTGTGTGTGTGGGCGGGGGGATTGCATGATAAAGACATTTCGACTGTTTAAATATGTGAGGGTAGAGGTAGGGGGCGTGAAGGTAAGGTCTGACGATGGAAGGAGGCGTGGAGGCAAGGACGAACAGGGGACGTGGTGATAGATTATATGCAACATGTTATTTGTTATTTGCAATGTTTCTTTTATTTTTTCTTAATTCATTCTGATTCTTAGAAAAGCAGAAGACGCAAGGGAGGAAGGGAGTGTGGCAGGAAAGCAGCCTGATTTGCCTCTATTTGTTTTCTTTCTTTCTTAGAAGATCTGAGAAAGATAATAAAATGTGCAAGGAGGGTAGATGGATGTAAAGGCTGGATTAAGAAATATATCAAGATGATAAGGAACCATAAAATCAAATATCGGGTTACCTCTTCACAGAGGTCCTATAATATTCTATCATACCTTTAGATATTTTCAATCGTATTCTAACAAATAGTAGCGAGTTAAGAAGTGATACATAAAAAGAACTACCTCTCAGCAGTGTGGGCGTAGCTTCCAGCAGGAGAAGCATGGGTTACTCGGGTCACCGTCACGATCCCTGTGGATTTTCCGGCATCCTGAAGGAGCAAGCACAGGGTCAGTGTAAGTTAGTGTACAAATAGGCAAAAGGCATATTTTGGTTTGATAGGTAAGTACTCTTTAAGTCAGCTCTGCGTGTCATATGAACTGATAGTATGCAACGTTGTGAGTTTTGATAATCTATTTGATTTACATTTGAACAATTTGCATAACAAAGGCAGTATATTGCAAATCTCTCTCTCTCTCTCTCTCTCTCTCTCTCTCTCTCTCTCTCTCTCTCTCTCTCCCTCTCTCCCTCTCTCCCTCTCTCCCTCTCTCCCTCTCTCCCTCTCTCCCTCTCTCCCTCTCTCCCTCTCTCCCTCTCCTCCCCTTACTTCTCCTCCCCTCTCCTCCTTCTCCTTCCTTCTCCTTCCCTCTCTCCCCTCTACGTCTTACCTGGAAGTTCTTCAACACGGAGTGTGAATGGAAGTCAGGATTGTTCATGGCTACGCAGTCTGAGAGCAAGACATTAGCGTCCACGCCAATGGTTGCCTGGTTGCCCTTAACGCCGGTCAGGTAGGCTGTGGAGCTGGCGGCGGAATCGGTGACTATCTTGTCTGCGCTGTAGGTCTGCAGGATAGAAGGGTTGAGTATGTATGCGGAGGTCAGGTACAGGTCGAAACGGGTGTAGGAAAGATGTGGTCAGGCTGTTGCTTGAGTTTGGCTTCGTGTGATATTGATACCGATCTAATATATATTCTTAAATAAATGCATTATGGACAACAGAGTGTGGTATTAGGGTATTCTAGCCTAATTGGTGTATCATTTTGTTAAGACAAATATATGAATACAAACTCCAAATGCTTTAAATGCTGCAAATGTTCATTCTCTGACATTTTGAAATTATTTTACCTAAGAATGAAAAATATAACTATTTCTCTCAATCGATCTCTTGTCGTCTTCTGTATTTACTCCTTGCACCATTATCTATGTAACATTCCCATTCTTTTCCTCCCTTCAACCCCACTTGTGCTTCCTCCTTTTTACTCGTTATCCCACTCTTTCCCTCTCACATCTTGTACCTATTAAAGTGAACCTACCTTAATGAGTGTAGAATATGGGAATCTCTCATAGGCCATGACCTCGTGTTCGTCATTACCCGTGAGGTGACCCTTGAGGAGGCGAGCAGCGGTTAGAGTAGAGATTGAGGTCCCGTCTCCAAGAAAGAAAATGATATTCTTGGCTTGCTTTACGATGGGGGACTTCGCTAGTTGGGCCTGGAGTTCTTCTTGCATGTTCTGATTCCAGTAGTCCATTCCTGTAGAGCGATTATAAGGCATGGTGTAAGGAAAGAATATCGTGGACGATATTTTA
>BOPN01001798.1:128857-133857 GCA_017312705.2 Penaeus japonicus | reverse complement strand
ATACATGACATACTTCCAAAAAACTAAACCAAGGACATTTGTAAAATAGTATAGCTTCAATAAAACCACAAAATTGTTGAGATTCTTTAAAATGTTTAATGGTAAAAAAAATTACTAATTTGGGGGAACTTTAATCACTGCTCTTTTCCATTTAGTTCCTATTCTACTGTAGAAACTAATTTACCTATGCATAAACTATATTTATGTTATTGCACCCATGAAATATGAAACTATTATTAACAAAGTTTGAGGATATTGACATGTCTAATTTTAAGTCACATTCACTTCTAACCAACTTTACTTACCCTTCTTGCCGCAATAGACAAACTGTCCAGTGTACATGCCCTCAGCAGCAAGGAAGATTTCCTTGCGAATCTTGTAACGGTATGGGTCACGGAAGTGCACAATGGCTAGAGGAGCACCACGGCCAGGGTCATGGATGATTTGCTGCGAATTTATTACACAATTAGCAAAGGATTGAAACCATTTTCCTGTCCTTAATACATCTGACAAGGATGTACAAACAAATGCACTTGTTTCATTGTCATACTTCTCATTATGGTCAAGGGAACCACATCAGAATGGGTGACATGATATTAATCTCCCTCATCTTATCACCAATATCTCTAAAGAGAAACTTGGTGCGAATGATGAGGATATTTACTCATTCTTGGGAAAGAATTTCATACAAGTTTTACTTTTACAAAGCACTGATTTCTTATAATTGTAGTG
Source organism: Penaeus japonicus (assembly GCA_017312705.2). Lineage (NCBI taxonomy): Eukaryota > Metazoa > Arthropoda > Malacostraca > Decapoda > Penaeidae > Penaeus > Penaeus japonicus. The sequence continues at coordinate 133,125 of BOPN01001798.1, read as the reverse complement.
CAATTCTGTAATCTCAATCAAATGTAAAATTAAAATAATAAATTGACAGGAATTAATTGGGCAAAGTCTACTGTTGCTCCCACAAATCTTAATTTACAACCTTGGAGAAGAAAGGATAGTAAAGTATGATCCACTTCACTTCCAAGTTCACCATATAGTATTGCCAATGTGTGAAGAGACACTTTTGGCAAAGTATCAGAAATATACCACTTTCTTGAATTGGCATGTGTTTCAGATACAAGAGTCTGAACTGGCAATTCTTACATGAATGATGGCAAGTGACAAACTTAGTGGCAGGGAAAATTACTCTTGTCATTTAATATTTTATGTCAATTGACATAATTATAAGTCAAATACTTATAAAGCAAGCAAAATTCCAAATAAGAGTCCATACCTTAATGATACCACGGAGGTATCCATGACGTTCTGCATAATCAACAGCACGAAGGGCAGGCTTTCCCTTGCGGGTGTGGGTGTGGGACTTGAAGACTGATCCTCTTCCCTTCCTCTGGGCACGAATTACGCGACCCATCTTGCTGCAAAACAAAGGTAAAATTCAAGATGAGTAAAGAGGACTACAGACTGAAAAACATGGAAAGGGGTTATAGATATTTATGTATAGATCAATAACTGCATCTAAACAAATCATGGGGTTCCCCAATTCCTTGGTGTTGTGTGTTTGTGCATGTGTGTATATGCCCATTCTGTCTTAACACAGAATTAAGATATCTGATAAACATGAGGAATAAAAATCAAGGTGTAAATCAAATTACACAAAGTGCATGTTCCATTATCATACTTCTCATTATGGTCAAGGGAACCACATCAGAATGGGTGACATGGTATTCATCTCCCTCATCTTATCACCAATATCTCTATAGAAAAACTTGGTGCGAATGATGAGGATAATCATTTTAACCCTCTCTGGATGGGTGGTACAGTACTGTACCGCTCATTCAAAAGCCCAGTGGCCGGGCGGCACAGTATTGTGCCAGCCATTTAATTGATTTAGGCCTAAGCGCTCGAAAGCCCCGGCATTGTGACATTCAAGGCTGGAATGCCCCCGTCGTGAGTGGGTTAATACTACAAAACATTAGTTATTTTCTATTTCAGAAGAAGTTGGTTTAAGCCTCCCAATCTTTTAAAATGAAAGATACTATCAAAACATGAACAGAGCACATTTCACATCTGTAAGTCAACACAGGCAAACCTATATAATCTTTGGCAGATTTAGGCTGACGAGGTCCATGCACTTTCCCAAAACCTTGAATATGGTGAAAAAGAAAACTTTGCTATAATTCAATGGGATCCACACACAGAAAAGGGGTCATAGGTGGTTACAAAAACTTTAGTTCAGACATCTTTGTCAACTTATCCTTCATATCTCCATTGCGGATCAACATCTCGTAGGGAATGGTTATTGTTAAACAAGTATAATAAAGTATCAAAACTACCGTTTCTTTCTTGTGATTTGAAAATATGACAATTTATATTGTTTAGAAACCAACTTATCTGAACAACGACTTGCAAGCACACTGCAACCATAACCAGTAATGAAATTGCTTCAAATACCTGATAAATAGCAAGATAACCACACTTCTCCCTGTGGCCCTGTACCGTACATGTGAACTAAGAACCTGTAATTACCCTGTACAGATCAACAAACCTCTACTAAGAGTATTCTTAAGTAACCTAGTTATCCTTGTTAAGTATGACAAAAATCACGTCTCTCAACTTGTCCAAACAATGCTGACAGACTATTTAAAAATGGTTTATTAAAGACCTAAAATCCTATGTGCTTGTTATTACACATCGACTAGTTAAAACATATTATGGGGTTACTGTAACTTATCACATTGAAGAGTTCACATGGATTTGGAGAGAACGGGTAATGTGGCTACAAAAATGAAGTTCCCAAAACCACAAGTTTCACTAGGGTTGTTATTTAATCGCATGAGATTAAAACAGTATTTTAGCTTAACAATCAGTAAATGACAATTATCACGGGCGCACTACGAAATGTTCACTTACTTAAGGTGAAGGTTACCGGTACTTCTCTTACTTGAGGATCATAAACCGAATTAGCCCGCCCTATATCGGTCATCAATACTACCGAATGCAGAAAAAGGAATTACGATATCAACATATGCAATCACTATTCAATAATGTTATGCCGGGAGTAGCAATAAGCAGGAATTCTTCGCACATTCTTTCTTCGATTAAATTTATTCCTTTCAAAAACTTACCTACAGTCCTAAGTTCTAAGTTAACAGGCGCAATCACATACAGAATCACCTTCAAGAACCAGAAGTCACGTGCTAAAAAACACTCAGAACCTCATGCCGGATTTGTTTACTTCCCGCGGTAACCATAACACAATCAACACTTTCACAATTTAAGATGATTTTTCTCGTTATGCACCTTCAACCAACTTTCTTTTCCCCGAGAGACTATTGTAGTATAATTGGCGTCCTCTGGGGACTGCGAGATGAAGTCCTTCGACGAGGGATAACGCCGATACAGAGAGATATAAATAGGGATTCTTATGAGGTTTACACACCTTGGCTCGAGTAGTGACGGAAAAGAGAGCTGCAGCTGCTGCCCTCTACACCATAACACGCTAACAAGTGACGGCCGGGATGCGCAACCCTGATTTTCTCGGGGAAATGGCCAGATTGTTATTTTTCCAGTTCCTACTAGATAAAAATGTCATTAGTAAATGCTGAATGGTCTAAAATGTACATTAGGAAGAAGACAAAAATCGCCACGTAGCGACGAATCGCGCACAATTGCGCGACATCCCAATCTCTTACCGAAGTCAAAAACTAATTTTGAACAAATTCTCCCGGAAACTGATATTAGCTTTTATAATAAAATATTTCAAGAAAAGTGTCACTAGGATATGAAATAAAATCGAATAAAAAGAAGAGAGGATGAGAGAAAATAAGAGGGAAGAGAGAGAAGTGCAGTTCCCCCGGCGGCCGACAGATGGCTCTGGCGGTCCGGTGACGTCACGGCCGAGGAAATTGGCTTTGTCCTCCTCAGCGAAGAAGAAGACGGTGACCTGCGCCGAGTGCCCGCCCTTAGAACCTTAAAAACTCAAGTTCATTTTTATTTGTACTATGAGTAATGTACCCACCCATAATGGAGTAGGTCTAGAGCAGCAGGTGAGCATGATTCGAGACAAGTGGGGTTAAAAGTGTTCGAAATAGAGCGAGATAAAGAGGGGCTGGTTGACGGAAGCGGCGGCCGAGGATGGCAGCTGACAATCCAATCAATTCTTTCGAGTCGTGGAAGCTCAGGTGCGGAGTATATTTAATTCGTCTCCTCTCGCTTGCGATTGAGGAGGCTCTAGGGAGAAAAGGGTGAATTAAGGAAATTAATTGCCGAAACATACGCAAAAACGGAAATTAGAAGAGAAAAAGAAGCGTTGAATGTGGCCTTCCTCGCAGCCTCCGCCACCAGGTTGATTTTCCTTGCCAATAAATGCGTCGAAGTCGAAATTAAACTCGTAGAAAATTTTGAAAGGTTTCGAGAAAGGAATTATTCAACCTTCCCCTCAACAGCAACATGCTCAATGTTATGAGAAAGCAATAGAGAGAGAATTGGAGCGTGTAGGCCTATCTCCCTGTTCCCCCGTTGACGGCCGCAAAAATACTTTCTGAGTCCGATAATATTTTTCATCGTAACAACCGCCGGAATGTGTGAATTGCCCGTGTCTGTTAGTTCTTCAGTGCAAAGTAGTTGCATAGAGTTACTTTGCTAAAAGAGGAAAGAGTGAGTTTGAAATTTAAGATGATCGGTTAATGAATGGATTATCACCCCCCGACTCTTACGTTATTTACAACCATATATGACAATAGATCTCTACATAGTTTTGTGTATATGTTTTATGATTTAGAATTACTCGGTTCAGTTATTTCTAGTACCATTAATTATGAAATGGATGAATGCAATTCTAGGGAGATAGCTGTATACCACAAAATGTGAAGAGGAATGCAGACAATGTGTTGCATGAACAGTCCTCATAAGTGTTAAGACAAGATTTAAACATGTTTAAGTTAAGATACGGTAGATAGTCTGTGTATCATGTGAACTTCTATCCAGTTATCATAATTTTAGTATTGATATTTATCTGAGTAACCTTTTACTTCTATGTCCTATTAGTTATTCAGAAGCTACCATAGTTGTGAATGTTAGTTTTCTGATAAATTGTATGACAGTTACAGCAAGTATTTGAAAGTATTTGCATATTGTATGTACACACA
>BOPN01001798.1:93857-98857 GCA_017312705.2 Penaeus japonicus | reverse complement strand
TGTTTACTGAAGTTCATATAGACAGCTATGGCTTTGGTAGAAATTGCCATGTGCTCATGCAGAATACTCATGAATTACTGGATTGCAATGCAGGTGGACGGAGGAACGGGGACTACCAGCCAAGTTATCAGCAGAGAGATAACAGAGGAGGAGGAGGTGGTGGTGGTGGTTACAGGAGCAATGATGGACAGCGCTTCCGGGAACACGATGACCGCTGGAGGGGAGGACGAGGGGACAACCGCAGGTAAGATGGGAACAAGGGACTTTTCCTCTGTAGAGATTTGTGCACATTTGTTAAAGGGATATGAATAGATATTATCTTTAGAATTTTTAAAAAGATGATACATTTTATTAGTGAAGTATTTCTTATCTTTGATAATAGCCTACTCTTGTACTATTCATTAAGTAGCTCTTGTAGTATTGAAAGGGCACTTAGTATAATTTAGATAGATTTCTTGCAATAATGAAATGGGTTTTACATAGTTTTTGTAATTGGCATGAGGTAAAAAGGTAATGATTATAAATGACCTTATGTAAAGCCATTCTCATCTCCCATAAGGTTTTACCAACTTGATGAGTAACATTGTATTTTATAATCTTTACAATTGGTTCTTTGTTTGATAAGTGGTGGTGCCACATGTATTCCATATATCCAAATCACTCACCAAAAACTTTTTCTCTTCAGGGATGATCGCCGGGGATATGATGACCGTCGTGACATAGGAGGGGGTGGCCCTCCGCGTAATAATAGATGGGTCGAAGATGACCGTGATCGCTCCTCTGGTGGTGGTGGCCAGGGAGGCGGCCGGTGGCAAGACCGCGGAAATGACAGAGACGACTGGTCACAGCCTCTTGCTAGGAATGAGGTCCTTGAGGCAGAACTCTTCAATAATGTAGGTCCATCAGTAAGTGTTTGTATCTGAATGCATCTTTTACACAGAAGCCAAATAAGTTCTCTTTTTGATAATTTTTGGAGCAATGTCATCCAACATTGTTAAGTTTTATTTTGCCTTTTACTTTTTGTACAGATTTGTACATGTATATTTTGTTTGGCTGTGACAGTTCAGAGAGAAGATGCATCTCATCAAAACTCATAATCACCAGTCTGCTCACTCATAACACTCAGAAAAAGAATGCTTTTCACTTTTTTCAAATCTTTTTGAGCTCTAAGACTTGGAATTATGGAGTAGTAGCATTTATTATTATTTTATTATTATTATTATTATTATTATTATTATCATTATTATTGTCATTATCATTGTTATAGTTAACATTATCATTTCCATTAGTCACTTATGTTTAGAGGAATGTTCAATTCCATCAAAATTTATTTTATTTTTAACTTTTATTATTTTTGAAATTAATATTTGGTTTTTAACATCTCCCTCATATTTCAGATAAAAATTTCATTACAGAGGTGGTAAAATTGCCACAAAACTCCTTTGTATAAGATAGATTATCACATTGGAAGTCACCTTGAATAAAAAGATTAAAAAAAAATTGTGGTAGGAAGTTATCAATATGACTTCTATATTGGTGTTCCAATAGAATTCATGCAATGAACATGACTGTGGAGGCATTTTCTTGAGTCAGATTATTGACAGAGAGAGAGAAAAATAAGAGAATACTCCAGTTTTGAGTGAGTTAAGCTCCTGAGGCAGGGCAGAGCTAATACTTGGTGCAACTTTCACTTGCTTGCTAGGGAAGAGAAAGCCATAATGGACTATCGTAGTGACGGAGATCTTGAGCTGCAACATTTTCCTCGGCATCACTCATGGTATGAATGATGAATGGATGAGTGAATGGCGAGCCACTCCGTCACAGTTAGGCGTACCTTCATGCTGTCGCAATTTGGCCGATGCGCAGGAAAATGTCGGAACAGGAACTTGCAGCCCAGGAGAGGGAGGATCTCGAGCCATACTGAGAAGCTGTAACAGGTCAACAGATCTTCCAACAGCTGTCTCTCTCTCTCTCTCTCTCTCTCTCTCTCTCTCTCTCTCTCTCTCTCTCTCTCTCTCCTCTCTCTCTCCCTCCCTCCTTCTCTTTCTCCTCCTCCTCCTCCTCCTGCTCCTTCTCCTCTATCTCGCTCTCTTTCTTTCTATCTTTCTCTATCTCTCTCCTTCTCTTTCTCCTCCTCCTCCTCCTGCTGCTCCTCCTCTATCTCGCTCTCTTTCTTTCTATCTCTTTCTTTTTTTTCTCTCTCTCTCTCTCTCTCTCTCTCTCTCTCTCTCTCTCTCTCTCTCTCTCTCTCTCTCTCTCTCTCTCTCTCTCTCTCTCTCTCTCTCTCTCTCTCTCTCTCTCTCTCTCTCTCTCTCTCTCTCTCTCTCTCTCTCTCACAGAGGGCTTAACTTCCAAACTTGAGCTATAGTGCTAAATTCTGTTAAACAGGAAATCTTGGATCCTTTAAAAGCACCCCTTAGAGACACCTTGAGACTCCAGCTTATAGCCTCCACTACCAAACTAGTTTTCAGGCTTTTCAAAAGGAAAAAAAATTTTTCTATAGAGACATAATGCTCTCTTTTCCCCTACCCAGTGGATTTTATCCTCTGGCAGTTAAACACATTGTTATCAAGGGGTTCAAGTAAAGCCCAAACTTGCTGAATAATATTTCCTTTTAGCATCCTTTGGCCTAAGGGTGTTGTGAAGTGTTTCCAAAATTGATTAGTTCTTGATAATTGCCCATCTGGCACAAAAGCACAAGTGCAGAAGTTTGCCTGTATAATATTCTTGAACTGTACTTTGTATATATAAGAGTATATATTTGTACATATTTAAATACACATTTGTTGAAACTGAAGCCCTAGATAATAAGTTTTCCTGTATGCTTACAAGCATACACATGCTCAAACATATACATTTTTGGCTTACACAGTTTTATATATTTTCACCTGTTTAGATGAATAACTTCTTTCCAATGGCAAATTACTTTATGCATTACAAAAGTACTTTCGCATGTTTTGGAAAAAAAAGCACTTAACAGTACCTTTTAAGAAGTTTAGGTCTTTGTTTATTATGTATCTTTGATACATATTAAGGAAACAGTTCCTTGACTGGTGTATATTTTCTTTATGAAGATCAAGGTATAATGTGTAAGGTTTCTACTGTGTATCTTCAGTGATTCATAAATTTTTGCCATAGAGAAAGAACTGATACTTGCACATTACTTATAATCACACTACTATATTTCTTGTAAGAAATATCACTATACATGTTTTGATTCTACCATTGAAAGTTGTTTGTAACACTTAGAAAAAAGTGATTGGAAGTCAGAGGCATGGAGTTATCTTGTTCAACCTCTCTTTCAGACCAACAGTGGAATCAATTTTGATAAGTATGATGACATTCCCGTGGAGGCTACTGGTGAAGACATTCCTGCTTGTATCAATAGCTTTGCCGATATCAAACTCACAGAGATCATCAAACAGAACATTAGTATGGCTCGGTATGACAGGCCCACACCAGTCCAGGTTAGTAGAATTTTCATGTTTGTCTTCTTGATTACTTGGAATCTTATTAATTTCATGTAATGCATATGATTTTGATATTACTGATTTTTTTCTTCTGTTTGCCATATTTTTTACTCCATGTTTCCTTTTTTTCTACAAGTTCTAACTTATAAGAACAGTTATTTAAAGAAATAGCTCAATTAACATTTTATAAATTAACTTTTCATAGATTACTTTTTTCAGGTGATTGTGAAGATCGGTCAAGTATCTATTACAATAATGATGGATTTTCTGTATTGTTGAATTTTTAATACTATAATTTGGTTTACCAACAGAAATATGCCCTGCCCTTCATTCTTGCTAAGAGAGATCTGATGGCATGTGCTCAAACAGGATCAGGAAAGACCGCTGCATTCTTGGTCCCAATTCTTAACCAGATATATGAACAGGGTCCAGTCCAGGTACGTGAAGGGATCAATGCATTTTTTATGTGTGTGGAGGATACATACATGAGAGTTGTTAATGTTGTTAAGAATTGAAATATGTAAATTTTTAAACTATATGCTTTCTCTGTTTCCTCTCCCCCTCCCTTTCCCCTTCCCCCTCCCTTTCCCCTTCCCCCTCCCTCCCCTTCCCTCTCCCCCTTCCCCCTTCCCCCTCCCTTTCCCCCTATCACTTTCCCTCTTACTCTCATCTCCCCCCTCTCCCAGTTCCTACCCACCCTCTTTCCCCTTTACCATCAAAACACACACACTCTCTCACTCACTCTCACACTCTCACTCTCTCAGGCCCATGTGTGCTTGTCCATCACAGACCTTTATATCTTATTTCTTATTATCCATTGTAACAATTTCTTGTTCATTCTTGTTTCCTGCCAGGTCAAAAATAACAACCCTAGAGGACGCAATAAGCAATACCCACTGTCTTTGATCTTGGCCCCCACACGTGAGTTGGCCACCCAGATCTACGAGGAGGCCCGCAAGTTCTCTTACAGGTTAGTATTATATTATATTGATTTTCCATGGACTTAGGGGTTTCTGAGTTTTCATACCAAAATGACTGTTGCTTGGGTATTTATTTTAACAAAATTAATTCATTTAATTATTATTTTATATATTTCACATATTGTTTTCTATTTAGGTTTATAGAATGTTAAGATCTACATAGCCTCCAAACTCCCCCTATTTTTCAGACTTCATAGCTTTGTGTTCTCAGCCCAGTCTGTTATGGAGGCACACCCTTGTAACCCATTGGTCACAGTTTTTATAAAATATGCATACAGTCATGTGGCAGGTTTACATTGTACGGCACCGTGCCATCTGCATTTACGACCGATACTGCCTTGAAAGCAAATAATGCTATCCGCTATCAGTGGGTTAATGGAAGATTTTCAGTGTTTTGGAACAAACAAACTATAATTGCAGTGTTTATCATACAGATATTCTCAGAAATTAGTAATATTAATACAGAAAATTTGTCAATTATTATTTTTAATTCATCAGGTTAATAGCAAAGAGTACTCTCTTGATTATTATTATTTATTTATTATTTTAT
>BOPN01001798.1:76357-88857 GCA_017312705.2 Penaeus japonicus | reverse complement strand
GCTGTAAGTTTTGGTTGAGAGATTATATATGTATAAATAATAGTTATTCTTTGTGAACTCAATTGAGACATGTAAAATTTCTTTTTGCGTAAAATGATATATTAAATAATTTTAAAGATGTAAAATGTAAGCATTATTTTTCATCATTTTTCAACTTATTATATTTCCACAGGTGGCAGCTCGTGGTTTGGACATTCCACATGTTAAGCATGTCATTAATTTTGATTTGCCATCGGACATTGAGGAATATGTTCACCGTATCGGTCGAACTGGTCGTATGGGTAACCTTGGTAAGTTGGTCATCACCTGATGGAAATTCAGCTTTTAGTCATTTCCAAATTATTTTATTCCTTATGAAGAGAATTTATACCCTGTAGACAGTTTTCACCTACCACTTGCTTAAATTCTCTACTGAGGAGATAGGTGTTTTTAGTTGTCAGACATTTCAGTAGAGTATATGATGTAACGTATTATTTTACTTTGTAGTAAATGGATTATAAAAACTAAGTTTTTGATGTAAAGTATTTAATTTATCATTCTGATATCCTCAACAGTTTTCAAAGCAAATTTAACTATTTATGATATTTAATATTTCAGGTCTTGCCACTAGTTTCTTCAATGACAAGAACCGTAACATGGTCCGTGACTTGGTTGAACTGTTACAAGAAGCCAAACAGGAGCTTCCCAAGTGGCTAGAGGCCATTGCCTCGGAGGCACGCTTCGGAGGCGGAGGAGGAAGAGGCCGTGCTGGAGCCAAGCGCTTTGGTGGAGGCTTTGGATCCCGAGATTACCGTCAGGCCGACCGCAACAAGGGCCCCCACACTGCAGGGCCTGCTCGTCCAGGTGGAGGATTCAACAGCTTTGGTGGAGGTAAGTCTTGAGATGAATTACCTAAGGGGAAGGAGAACAGGGATTTTTTTATAAATGTATATTGCTCGAGCAGCTGTTCCTCTTAAACCTTTACCCAATAATTTGTAAGAGGACTAAACTAACCCTTCTAACTTTGATAGAACATGAACACCACAATTATATAAATGCACCACTACACTACAACACATCCAAAAGCTTATTATGATTTAACACTAATAGACACATCCATCAATATATTCAATAATTCACAATAGATAGTAGAGTGAAGAACAGGTTCTAATATGATTTTGCATTTCTTTCCCAACAGCTGCTCCACACTTCAATCACTACGGAGGGTACGGAGGTTTCAGTGGAAGCCAAGGCTACAACAGCTACAACACCTCTGGCGCTTCAGGGACAGACTGGTGGGGGGGTAACTGAGCCCTGGCAGCAGGATCTGTGGCACCTTGCCACCTTGTGCAACACTTGTTACACCTGGGACTGTACCATTAGTGGAAGTGCAGTGTTTGCTTTTTCTTTAGTTTAGACAGGGTAGTGTAAACCCTCATTAGTATATAAGATATTTCTGCCACCGCAGGAAGTGTTTGTTAATTAGCAGTTTACCTATACTGACATGTGTAAGAGGTCAGTCTTAAAGAATGGAACATGCTTGAAACTGGATATTATCATTATTTGAAAGACACTCCCAGAATTGTGTATTGCTTTATACTTGTAACCCGTACTTGTACCCAGTAACAAGTGACCACAAAGTGGCATAGAAAGTTTCAGCAGCAGTCAAACTTTTTAAGTGTTGTTAATGCCCATAACCTGCTGTCTTAAAGAAAATGTGAACCACTTATGATGCGGGGTTCTCTTTTTAAGCTTGAAGTTTCGGTATGTCACAGGCTTGGAACTTTTCTCTGAATACTTGACCTTAGACTTGACTGAGCAAATATCTTGATGTTTTTTGTCAGGAAGTCTGCATCATACCAAATAATACTGACTTTATTTAGAGGAGAACATGTATGTTTCTAATGCTTTTTTGTGTGATTATTAGCAATCAAGAGGGGGGGCTAAATAGTAAAATGTAGCCCCATCTCAACCTTTAGCATGGAGCTTAAACTTCCATGTTCCACTGTGTAGCACTGAGGACTTTGTAGACCCTTTTTTTCAAGTTACATGTGATACAGAGATGATGCAGAAACTGAGGTCATTTGTGAATAATGTTTTATCCCTATGATGCCCCACATTGCCAGGATTGGGCTGCTGTTAACTTTTGTGTCTAATATGTAATGTAGCAGTTGTGTTGCTGGGTGAGATGTAGTGACTACAGCCTCAGCAAAATCTTTAAACATTGGAAAATCACTGAACCGCCCAGGCAACGGCAACATGCACTCTGTTGCGTTCATTAAGGTATTATAATTGTAGACTTCTGTAGCATGGCTTTTGGGAAGTTTAATTGATGATTTGATATTTTGCCGTCCCTTTTGATTGTTGTGTTGAATGAGCCTCTGGAGCAGCTGTGATTGCAGTTAATTCAAATTTACTTACTTGTTGCTCAGAAGGAACACTAACTTTATAACTTGTCTGGATTACATTTGGACTTATTCCAAATGAGTTATGTTTTTAAAGACTTAAGGGATTGATTCCTAAAGAGGCTCTGTATGGAGATGTGTCTTTGTCTCTCCTTCTGGATTTTGAAGACCCACCAGTTTTTTACTTTAGTTCGGTTGGACTCGGGTGCTGGATACAGCATCCTCTACACAGTAGCGGCCAGAGCCGCAACACGTGGCCGCAGCATCACTCAAGCCTGGTCTCCTGAAGGCAGTGGCTAGCATTGTTGCAGTAATGATCCATCCCTGAGTCATACAAATCACCTGACTAATCTCAGGGCATAGGCTTACCCAGTGTTCGACAAATGTGTTCCTGTCTGGTAATGTAACAAACTGGGCAGGGAGGCATCGCTGATAAGCAGCAGCGATGCATTTGATGCATCTTATATAGAATCGCTGTGGCACATTGCAGCCTTCTTAGATATTAAGTCAAACTAATGTAAATTATGGGAAGGCCGTGTGTGCCTGGACTCACTTTGGCGAACACTGCCATTATTACTGTGATATTGTTTGATGCCCGTGATGAGGCGGGCAGTAGGGTGCGGGGCCAGGTTTGGGTTGTGGCAGAGAGCGCCCCCGGCAGAGGGCTGCCAGCTCTTCCCTGGCAAGCACTAGCAGGGTTGCAGCAAGTACTGGTAACAGTCAGAGGTACAGCCCACATTCCACTTTTATCATGATCCTCCACAAAATGGTTATATAGTTATATTTCTTGTAATCTCAGTCATAGCCTGAGTATTGCCAAAGATATGTTAGTTTGTATGTTCATGTACAAATGTTGTCTTTATTTAGTGATCCATATTTGTTATTATAGATGCTGACATAAGCAGTCATGCTTATGCTCACCTCAGACTAACTCTAGTCGGTGATGGCGCGCTGTTCCTCATTGTAAACAGGCAGGAGTGTGTGTGTGTGTGTGTGCAAGAATTTGGCTCCTGGTTCCCAGTGAACAAAACTGATTGCCCATAGATCTGAATGTTTGGGCATTTCTCATGTTAATATATCTCATCAGCTCCTTGTATCACGGTGCTAGAATTTAATATATTGTCCAGGAGCTTTGATCAGGTACAAAGTTGGTAGCACAATGATCTGTCAAGAAGATATTTACTGTGTTCACAAATAATTTGGTGTTTTAATATAAGCACTGCTCCTGCTCCCAAGTTTGGGATGCTGCATTGTTAGCTAGGGTATTTAAACTATAAATTGTGCAAAATTTTAACTACTCATGGTACAATGATTTATAAATGTACAGATTGTGCATTTTATGTAACTGCTTGTGTGGGATTCTAGCCAAACAAAGACTGTAGGAGTTTTCAGATTGTATAAAGTAGAAATCAATGTACCAACTTAAATTGATCCTGGAGCACTGGATGTGCTTCATAATCAGCTAAGTGACACTTAAAGCATGTGGAGATACCGGTAACCTACACATGAGGTTGCCAGGGAACCTCTTGCTACTGCTGCCAACTATACCATGATGTTCAATGGTTTGAAAGGTAGTAAATAGTGGCAGTTATTAGTATTATAATATGCTGTACCTCAGCTGAAGTATGTTGTGGTGGAGTTGTTGGCAGTGGCAAAAGGTACCAGGGATCAACTTTCCACCAAGGAAGAGCAATGTCATCTTCCGGGCCCTGCGAGAGCTTGATTAGCTCTTCCGGGAGGTCAGGAAGGGGTCCTCAACATTTCCCATGGAAAGAAAGTGTACCTAATATTGGGGAAATATACGGGGGGGTCTCTGCGCCAAATATTGTGTAGATAAAATGTACTGTCTTTTTATACAAGATTGCAAGCTATTTTTTATTTCTCTCATTTCTAGAGATTTAAGGAGAGATCTCACATTGATAGGGATGGCAAATTGAAAGTCTACTACTATTATATTCACTCTGGCATTTAGAACATTTATGAACTAGAGATGTACTCAAGCTTTCTTAAAGTCAAATAAAAACAGTAAAATATCATTACCTAGTTTTAGTTGCCCTAAATTTTTTTAATGCAATGTGTACATGGATTTTTTTTATGTAATCTTTAAATTTATTTTCAGGAAGAATACAATATAAGATTAGGTAATATCACATTTTTCAGAAATTAAGACTGAAAATTAAATCATGACAACCACTAACTTTTAACCCATTCATGCCGGGGCCGTTCCGGCTTTGCATGGTCACAATACCGGGGTTTTCAAACGCATAAGCCTAACACCTCGAAATTCTCGAACACACAAGCTGCGAGCCTGGGCTGCGAGCCTGGGCTGCCCGCTCGCTCAACCAGAGTGCCGGGCTTGCCCTCATATCTTGTCCCGGGCGTCCGACACAAAAACCACAAGACATGTCATCACGTTAACCAACTCCAATGGGTTAAATCTTAACTTATGACACTCCTTGACAGATTAGGAATATCCTGAGTGAGCTAAACTTCGGCACATAGAGAAGGTAAGGGAAATACCAACCCACCTGATTATCTTAAGGGTTCTGCAGTTTATATCATCATATATATGTTGTGAAAAATAGCAGGAAAGAAAAAAATTATACCAAAACTGATAAAGGAAAAATGCTTGCTATGTAACAGTATTGCTGGTATATTAACCCTCTCGTGACAGGTGGTACACTACAGTACCGCGCATATTAGGCCCGTTCGCTGGGGACGCGATACAGCGTCGTTTATTCAATTGATTTAGGCCTATGCATTCGAGAGCCCCGGCATTGTGGCATGAATGGGTTAAGGTTACTATCTGCTGTGACCTCAAAATAGGCCTACATTACATTTTTTATAGCATAAAAAAAGGATAGCCAGATGAGATAGGTAAGTTCTTTACGTAGGACTGCACTAATTTATTCTTAGGTAAAATGTTAAGTGATCCTCCCATTTGGGCCAAAATTCTGATAAAAAAATATGAAGAGGTTGTGACCTACTAGACTAAGAATGTAAAAACAATTTTTCTCTTTTTACTTTGAGTCATTAGGTTTTGATTAAAGGAACCATTTTTGCAAAATAAGGCAATGAAATATAAACAGTATAGGATTTAATCAACATATTCAACAAAACATTTGGAATCTACTTGAGGTGAAAAAAAGGTGATATTTAGGGGAGAGGGACATGCAAAGGAGGTTTACAGGGTACATACTAGAACATTAACACAAAATCAATAGAGGAAGATCTTAAACCCACTGCTGATAAGCTTATGAGCTCACTTCATAATGAAAAGGCACTCTTTACATGGTGTGACCAAATGTCAATAAATGCCAAAGTTAGTGGGCCAAATAACTGCCTCTTAGTTTTTATTCGTTTCCTTAGAGATTTCATATTGTGTGCACATTCTACAAAGTAATGGCTTGGCCAAATTTTAATACTGTGATGTTCAATTCAAAGGTACATTTGATGTACATCAATACTAGATCACTGACTGTAATTAACTTCTTTTTGTTTGTATAAATATCGAACCTTTCTTATTTCAACATATTGTACCTGATATCCAGCAGTTGGGAAAATCATATGCAATTAGCACATCTGAAAATAGGCAAAAAATTCATTACATAGGTAAGGTTAAAGTTTGTTTCCCAGTGAAGGACACTATAATTCATATAGGTTTATCATTGTGTAAACTCCTACATCATCAGACTATTCTCTTAACCCATTCCCGACGGGGGATTTCTAGCCTTGAATGTCCAAATGCCGGGGCATTCGAATTATTAGGCCTAAATCAATTGAATGGCTGGCACAATACTGTGCCGCCCGGCAACTGGGCTTTTGAATGCGCGGTACACATGCTGTACCACCCGTCCTGTGTGGGTTAATGATAATGAAGAATGCATTACAATTCATTTTATCTACTTGCTTTAGTAGGAATAATTTTTTTGATACAGTTAGTGTTGCTTAGGAGAAAACTTTCAGTGTGTATCAATATACCATAGGAAGCCAGAATATGATTAGAATGCTTTCAAGGATAATGCAGATTCCAAATGACAATTCATTCTTTTGTTAGGATTGAATATGTGTAGATAAAAGTCATTGTACATTTCTGCATCAAATGGTCCTTTAGAGGTTAAGGAAAATCAAATGAAACAAGACAATGCATAGGATTGTTGATTTCCACATCTGACAAAAAGTAAAGCACATTGGTACTGAGAGTAATATACCATATATGATCATTAAGTATTTCAATATAAACCAAATTCTTGTAATTAGTAGACAATGTGGTGTCTGTGGATATTTACAAAGTAAGGGTTGTTCATAACAACTGGAAGTCTTAAGATTCTAGGGATGCAGTTCAGCTTATGGTATATTAGGGTTTACACATTTTTTGTGGGTTTCTTGGCATATTACAAGATAGATGTATGTAAAAGAAGCAATTGCTCTATGACATTTGCTCTTCTCACATATTTCTTGTGTCTTTATCCCATTAATGCCTTGTGACAAGATATCACGTGAGTTGTAGCAGGACCAGATGCAGAGGACAAGATATTTAGTCATGGCTCTCTTCCTGGCAAGAGTGCTGGGTGATTAGGTGTGTAGCACTAGACCGTGGCCAGTGCAAGCGAATAGCCTGAAGTGATAGGCTAATGCGTTTGAAATATCCTGCCATTTTGATCATTTGGAACTAAAACAGCCCTGTTGGCAACGGGTTGTGTTAATTTTAATGATGAAAGGATGAATACGTATTCTCAGGTTCCTGGTATTTTAACCCATTGCGGAAAGGGCGCCTAATGACCTAACTGGTCGTCAGGGTGGGCGGTCTACGACACTAGTGTCACCAGCTATAAAGATTAGAGGGACGGAGAAAGGGTTTTCTTCACCCTCTGCGTACCACAGACTAGCCCAAACAATATTTTACCATAAATCCATCATTAAATGTGGGTTTAGGCTGACTTTGGAACCCTGTAGCTCTGGAGCTAGCACTGTTACAGCCATAATACTTTATGACTGTGTGTGTGTGCTTCAACTGTGTGCAGACCCCGATGTCCCATCATGTACGCATTTACTCCTGTGTTTTAGACCTAATGTATGTCATGACACCCATATGTAATGGGTTAAAAGATGCTGAAGTGTTCAAGCACTGTGATTAGTTTAATATTTTTTCTTGTGAGGCCCAAACATTTCTATCCGTGTACATTTTTTGTGATTAAATGAAAATCATTTTGGATATTGGCATCTCAATTCTCATACTTCTGTAAATATGAATTTTAGATATGGAGACTTGAAAGATGTGATTTTTGCATCCATTTCTTATTTCTTCATAAGTCACAAAATGTAAGACACTCTCTTACATCCTGAAGAGTGATCCAATAACTTGCCTATATTTTTACCAAAAATAATAAGGCATTCTTGTTTTACTAAATATTAAAGAAGCATGACTATAATATTGTAATTATGTAAGTCTTTTGTTACCATTTTGTCCTTATGAAACAAATCTGTCAAATGCTCTACATAATCTAGCATATTGCCTTATAAATCTTAACTGAGTGAAAATAGGTAAAAAAGAAACAACTATGTACTTGAGCAATTTATTTTAGCCCAAAAGATGTTACCATACAAGAATTGGTTCTGACAAGATAATGATCTGGGCACACTTGTAATATGGATAAAACTGAAACATTTAGGGGGAAATATACACAATACAGTACAAGTTAGAATCCATATTCATGTTACCTTTACAAAATCCTTAAAATAACATATATGATATATGTTTGAAAAAATTAATTTTACTTACGAAAATAAAAAATATTAAGTAGATAAACAGATTTTTAAATTAGATTAACTTTATATAGGCTACATTAATTTTCCTTTTTTCCATGTCAGTGTCAACACAAATTGGTTTCTAATAAGCTATGGTAATGGCATCTTTCATTTAAATATAATCTTCAATATAAACAGATCTTTAAACCAAAGAATGGCATATGATAACTTTTTTTCTATTGTTTCCGAAACTGCCATTGAATAAAATAACGTAAGCAGGTATTATTATCAATATATTTAATAAAACTAAGAATATGATTAAATTTTAAAGTAAAAAGTTTATGCTCAAAATTTTTATTGGCCACTATGAATGTGCTTGTGTTCTAAAGTACTATGTACTAAATCAAAATAAGTGATGGATGCAGATAAAAAGCCTAAGTAATATGAAACATATAGGCCCGCATCAGCTATGCTGGAGAGAAAAATATTACTAATAAATGAAAAAAGAGGATGTTTATGTTTGTCATAACTGAAGTACTAACCCAGATGTACCATCTACTCAGTTGCAAAATCATGTCTTACGTACAACATAACATCCAGTTTGGCACATATATGTCATACATCACAGAATCTACATAATCAGTAATAACACATGTTACCTAAAAGACAAGTTGATAGTTAATGTACACGCAAAATAGTAAAGATCTAAACTGCTATGACTAGTATCTTCAGTTTTTAATACCACTAATGTTACTTAATGAAATGGAAGATTGCAACTGTTTGTAAGCTACATGGTCATCTTTACTAGAACTAGATATCCTTTGTTTTGTCTATCATCATCCTTATCAAAATGGTGAGATTATTGTTGCTCAGGGTCTCAAAATAGGGTTGGCTTGATACTGAATTCCAGCCAAATCCTCTACTCCATAAACATATCAAGGATAACCACTAAATGGGGTGAAAAACTCCTAAATTTGCAACATTAGCACAGTCACATGATTTTTTTTTCTTTATATACATACACTGTAATACTAATCACCACATAAAATACCTATTAAAATGCTTTCATTAGTAGATATTTCCTCCACTTCATATTATAATATCTTTGACCATTGCACAACCTAAACTATCTTCTGAAACTTTTAAATAACTGGAGGCTAACGTGATACAAAGATGTAAATTTCAAGGGTATACTAGATTTACTTAATGTGGAAAGTCATCTGAAACAATATCTATCAACAGTTGCTTATATGAATACTTAAAACACAGCTCTTTCTAAACAACCTAAGGAAAAGCAGTGCACAGTATCTATTTGAGAATACACACAGACAATTAACATCACCCAAAGTTGTACATTACAGAACAGTAACCTAGATATATATTAATTGTCTCTGAGGGTGATACTTGATAGTATCGAAACACTAATTCAGGTTTTTAAGACAATTTAGATAAAAATACTGGTCATAAAATATTTTCACAAACCTTATGATGTAGGTCAACAATAATATTAATTAGAGAAATTAACCAACTTGGAATTACTCATGCCCAACCAGCAATCTGCTCTTTAACAGATGAGAATACCAGCATTTTAAACAAATTTCAATGGAACCTTGATATGAGAACTCACAGCAGTAACAAAGAAACCCCTAAAATTTATGCTGGTGCCTTAATACTGCTTTACATACCAAGGAAACAGTAGCATGTTTCAAACTCATTTACTCTGGTGAATGGCAATAATTCCTTCAGCACTCTGAAAAAGAGGTGCATTAAACATGCATAAGCTGAATACAAGTGATACAATCATACTGAAGCTATTTAAAGTATTTAGGAAAAGCTAACAGCTTATTCCCAGATCCTGTGTGCAAAGGAGACATTATGAGAATACAGACACTGGAGTTTGTACTGCTATTATCAATTATCATATATATTCAGCATAAAAACATTTTACTCTTCATTCCCATAACTAAATATCCTTCCACTGCTTTCATTGAGTGTGATTCCAGACACTTTCGATGGGTAATATATGGACAGACACTGGATGGAGATGTCTCAGAAAATTAACTAAAGCTAATTGAAGATTATTCTTTGACACAATTCATTATCTAAATAAAATTATCTACTCTAACAAGAATTGAAACTGATTTGCCAATGCTTGGTACTTAATCATTATAACAAACATGTCACTTTGTACTATTTGAAGTGGCAGAGAATACCAACAGCAGAAAATCTCTATTTACACCATAGTTTTTTTTTTAACGCTTTTTGCGTTCCCACTTTAATAAATCTACTTTTGTTTCAATAATACACCATGCTTTTCTTCTGAGGTTATCTTATAAATTTTAAAAATTCTTAACCTTCTTTTACTCTATACTTTTGAGGGAAGTTATCCTGCAGTTGAGTTTCATTTCTAGTATACTTACCCTATCTCATACAAGTCATTTTAGTCTAAAACTGGAACACATCCAACAAAAGTATGTTAATATACAATAATTTCAAATAGCTTAACATCGACTCCATTTTTCTACACTAGCCTTATGATGTCACACTGGTTACCTAAACCACACTGAAATGCACCTAGGATTACATTCCATATGCAAAGGAGCTTGCATACATTTTTTATGCACTCAGTCCAAACATATGATATAAATGCAGCTAGTAAAAATAAACATCAGATCTCTACTTGAATTTCTTCTATTTTCTTGATCTTATCTTAATCTTTAGTCAAAACCATGACATAATAGCCTATAAATTAAATAATAGATACTATAATATTCTTGATCAGTGAAACAGACAAAGGAAGAATAATAGTTATAAATGGAGACCAGATGAACACAGATGAAGCAAGAGAGAGTCAAATATAGCAAAAGCCACACTATATATACTGTATTTCATAATAACATCAATAAACTCATAATTTCTTCTCTCCAACAGGATCTAGAGCCATAGTATAGCCAACATTTATGATATGGTAATCACAAGGACATAGTCCTACAGATATGGATTTCATAACAAACATTTATCACACTGGTTTTCTCTTTACTGTACAACACTTGACATGGATTGTCGTATTTTCCAAGAAAGTCACTAAAATATATGTTCCACTGACAGTTTATCAATCTTTTCAGTAAAATATCACCTCATTAACATCCCTTTATATGCACTCTAGTCATTACAAAATATATCACTATACTCATATACACAAATTCATCTTATATTACATATACTTATGACTTTGGTATATAATCCTGCCTCTTGTATATTTCTTCAAATATTCAAATAGGTTTCTTCAAATGGAGACTTCCTTTGGATAATCAAACTGTGTCATAATGAAGGCCAAAAAAAAAAGCTAAGTGACAGTACATGATTATGGGATGAATCTCATATAACAATATAGTACATGAATAGCATATATGAACTATAACAAATGCTTATTTAATGCACATAACTACCCAAAGACTGACTTATAAAATTCCATGAAATTTAACGTGGGTGCTAAGTATTCATTAGAGTTATGATAATTCCAGTTTACTGAGCTTTCTCTTTCAGTTACATGAAATTCATGAAATTCACAGATCAATTGTTTCCAAGAGCAATTCAGAGAGTTGGGTAGGCACTCAAAATTTTCAGAAACACTGTCCCTACTTTTCAGATCTTTTTCTGTGGATGCCTGAGGCATTGCCAATATGTGGTATCTTGTGCCTATACTATTTAGTGGTAGCTCTCTTACACTGAGGAGAGATTCTATTTCAGGCTCTCTCTCTGAAAAGCTTTCAGCACTATTACCCATTAAACTTCTAACACAATAATAACAAATCAAAAAAGGGGCTTTGGAGGAAGTCCTCTCAAAGAATTTTCTCATGGGAATTTGATGGCATACTGAAACATTCGTACCCCTTGTTGCACCACAGAGATATCTTATGCGGGTTTGATTTCGCAGGAAGTTTATATCCTTATAGGGACAGGTATAATAAGGCTGGACTCTCTTAGTGATCATCTGCTCGGGCCCAGAGGTTAGTCCAGCTGCACAAGGCCCTACTGAGACCTCAGGGGCGGCTAAGGTTAAGCAAGCTCTTCTTGGGACTGGATCCTGAGCCAGTCTCATCATCACCAAAGAGTCGACGGAAGCTGCAAAAAGATCGTTTGTCATGAAAATGCGATGAGCAAAAAAAAAAATAAATAAATAACATATAAATTAGTCCCACAGGAAGCTCATTTACAAAAGAATGATGGTTATTAAGATCTAAGTTCTTTGCTTCAAAATCTTCAACAGAACATTATTTAATATTCATCACTGTTGGATTACTTGATATAGATTACAAGATACAAAATACTGTGGAAGAAGTTTGAAATGGGAACAGTTTTGGGAGT
>BOPN01001798.1:58857-61357 GCA_017312705.2 Penaeus japonicus | reverse complement strand
TAAGTACTGAATTTCACAAAACTGGGAGAAAAACACAATATAGAATCATGAAGGCAAAGGTAGAGATAAAGAATCTGACATACTATGCTTCTGTGTGTAACTGACAGGTGAAAACCAGCAGCAATCTGAATCATTGCTGATTATATAAATACATATTAAAAACTGCCAAGTAGCATTCTGAGTTTTCTGTGCCTGTAGTTGAACCTAACAATCAGACCACTTGGATATATGTTCTTCCTAAGACTATTCTACTGACATACAGCTGCCACTTTACTAAATTTCAGTATAAATATTTTGTCTTTGCATTCTAATTTGCTTTGCATTGTATGCAGCCATACTGAAGAGTGATGACCTTGCCAAGTTACAGAGTGAGCTATACTGCACAGCCAAAACCTTCAAGATTTGCACAAAGCTTTGGGGGGTCCATCATGGGCTGAACCCTTTGTCACTGTTCTCTATGGCTTCTATACATGAACATGAGCACTGTATACACAAGATAGGAAGATGAAGAGGAAAAGAGGCTGTGCATCAACAAAAGTCAGGGAAATCATATCTAGAGAACACAAAACATAAAAATAAAACACATCTAAGGACTGAAATAAAGTGCTTGTAACATAAAACGTAAGAAAGAAAAAATGTGCTTACTGTATCTCGTTGGAAAGTGAGTCGGAGAGAGAGGGGGGGGGTGTGAGGGGGTCTGTAGGAGGCTGGAGCCCCCCCTCCGGGTCCACCATCTCTACCGGAGGACAGATAATGTGGCTCCGCCTGACAAGACAAGCAACACACCTCACTAGTGGCTCATGGCACTCACCAGACCTCCACACCACTGGCTCTACGACTTTGGGTTCTTTAAAAGCAACTCTCCCTGCATCACAGGTCTACTGTGATCCATCTACCACATCATTAACCAAGTAGATACAGAATTGAGAGGACTTGCAAGTAACTGTACTTCAGAAGAATCATCACACCACATGCCAAATTTCTTTCCTGTTTAATTATGTGCTTTCAAATTTAATACAATTAGAAATTACTGTGTATCAGATCAGGTTCCTTCAGAGGAAAAAAACATAGTCAGTATCAGTCAAATGTGAATAACTATCCTTCAAACATTTTCATGCACACCATACTTTGGATTGATAAACCGTTAGTCAGTATTTAAAATGGTCAGTTTTATAAAT
Source organism: Penaeus japonicus (assembly GCA_017312705.2). NCBI lineage: Eukaryota > Metazoa > Arthropoda > Malacostraca > Decapoda > Penaeidae > Penaeus > Penaeus japonicus. The sequence continues at coordinate 60,179 of BOPN01001798.1, read as the reverse complement.
TAATAACTGCTTTCTCTCATAATATTAGTTTCTCAACAATGTATGGAAACATATCTTTTGGGTTAATCAGTCCAATATCTAAAATGATACTTACATCAATAAATACTTGTCTTGATCACTTGCATATTTGTGACTCACAGGTGTATAATGTCTAAATACAAGTTTAACATAATCTATTCATGAACACTTGACTCATACTGTTCTGAAACTCTACATGGTAAAAAGGAGTGATCTCTTGAAAAGTCTGAGAACAACAATAGTGTATAATACATTCAATATTCTTTTATCAATGCTCACTCCCAAACAGTGCAGAATCATGCAGATTAATGTTTCCACTTAAATCACATAAACTGATATATGCATAAGACACATTCCCTTTATTTTAACCCATTGTTCGCAGTTTTAAATAAATATTTGTGCAGTAGGATGGCTAGTTTACATTGTCTGGCACGGTGCAATCCGTGTCTATGACCGACTCTGCCTTTGCAACAGATCATGCCATTCGCTGCTAATGGGTTAAGATGAAAAATCATGTTATATCTATCTTTTACTCAAGTGTTTCATACCTCCATCAAATTCAAGTGCCTTTTTTATTCATTCCTTTTCCTAATCTAAAAATTTAAAAAAAATATAATCAGAATACTTACAACCCATGATTGGCTAATCCTTCACATATTGACATCTTGCGGTTAGGAGAGAAAAAAAAAACTTGCATGATCAGAAACTATTTTCTTTGTTCTTTCCTTTGTATCCATGGAGATCTATTCTTCCTCTGATTATAATGAATATTCTGGGAGATTCTAAGACAATAACAGTGTGCTGAAGACAAGACGTTTCATAATATTTATCTTTATATAAAGCATTTAAGTATTTGTTTGATTTTTACAATATTAGATCACCATCATCAAACAGCACATGGCAAATCCCTCACAATTTAAAAATTCAAACAGTGCACAGAAAAATGGTAATTTAGATGTTCATTTACGACATCTTTTCATCAATTAATTTGCAAATTAGTCTGCAAAAAGTACTTATCAATCTCTGTTTTGTATCTACTTGGTTAGTTATTTAATCCTATAAAGCAAACATTGGGCAAAAGCTATTACAAAAGCCAAAGGGATGATAAAGTTCAGTACATCATAATGAAAAAGTACTGAGAAAAAAATATGTATAACTATAAACAAAACTATGGTCAACCCAGTATCTGGTCTGCTAGAAGTAAAAATGGCAAAGTCCAGTAATGTGGAAGCCTGGTAAGACATTTATGCTGATATAAGACAACATTCAGTATTTTGTTTAAATTATTAGAGAGCATAAAGAAG
>BOPN01001798.1:38857-41357 GCA_017312705.2 Penaeus japonicus | reverse complement strand
AAATGATCTCTAAACTACCCCTCACTTTCCCCCTCTACCCCCTCCCCCTATCCTATCAGCACTTGCTCCTCGCCCGCCCATCACCTGCAAGAACCCGCGTCTAGGGTAGGGCACTTCGAGCCATCGCCTTAAGGGTCACTGCCGCCCTCGTTACCCCGGCGATCCTGCCATTAAATCAGCCTAAACGACCTTCCGCGACAGATTGCTCACCTCGGCCTTCTGCGCCCCAACACGCCCTGGGCGGCTGATAATGTGCGTGAAAGCACGAGAGAAATATCCGCCATTAAAAGGAGAAATGAAATAACCGCATGTGAGGCGGGGAAGCGCGGCCCCGCCCTTATTACTCCGACGGAGGCGAGGCCGGAGCGTCACGTGAGTCACGTCCGTGCGCTTCTGTCCAACATCAACACGACCAATCTGCGAGTGGTTAGCGAGGCAGCCGCTACTTACAACGGCGACTACATTTTTCTTTCTTAAATCTTATTTCAAGTTCGTAATATCGCCTTTATTTTACACTGTCCTGACTTTATATCAGAATTACATTATCGGAAAAAACACCTGAGACACTATTGCCGTCGTTTTTTTCTGTTTTTTTGTTTGTTTTGTTTTGTTTTGTTTTACCACTAACAACTGTTATCTTCCGTTTCTCCCTCTCCTCCCTTTCTTCCCTCTCTCCCTACCTCTCCACTCTCTCTAACCACACCCCTACCCTCCCCATACCTCCTCACCCTTCCCTTCCCCTCTGCGCTCACGCCCCCTTCATCCCCTCACGTACAGAAGGAATGAAAGGCAGAGACATTGCCGAAGACAGAGCAGGCGGGAGCACTACAGGAGGCCTATGCTATTGGCTTCGCTCGCCTCATATTGCCTCCGTTACCTCTGTTGTCGCCCGTTTCGCCGCCTGTTACAGTCTGCTTCTAAATCTCTTGGCGTCTCTTGCGCGGCGGCGGCTGGCGGACGTCTGCATCATGCCCGGAGAGAGAAAGAGAAAGAGCTAGGCAGACAGACAGACAGACAGGTATATAGATAGTCTGAGAGAAAGAGATAGTCAGAGAAAGAAAGAAAGAAAAAAAGAAAGAGAGGAGAAAGAGAGGAGAGAGGAGAGAGGGATCTTAAAATAAGTGGCAACAATTAACAATCTATTCACCTGTTCTTGTTTTACAAAGCGTGGCCGTACTTTCGACCTTTCTCCAGTTTTCTTGTCTACAGTGCAAATCAAGAGCTTGACTGTAACCTCTTCTGCAACAGTATGCATATGACAAACTGCTGAATATCCTGCACAGATGATGGACTTGTGCTCCAAAATGGCAACCTATAAATAAGTGGATCACCATAAACCATCAATTAGAATTCAATAAAACATCCAGTATCAAATTCTAATACATAAATTTTAATACATGTATTTTAAATATATGGAAATATATATATATATGAGAGAGAGAGAGAGAGAGATAGAGAGAGAAGAGATGGATAGAGAGAGAGAGAGAGAGAGAGAGAGGGAAATTACCTCCCACCTAGATTAGACCGCTGCTAAGATGACACCCCCACCCCCACGGCAGCGGAGTGGGCGGGGGATGAGAAATTGAACAATAACACTATTTTTTTGCCAAAACAGGAAAAGCCGTAAAAATCTCCCCTCATCCCATAAAAATTCCGGAATGGCCGACCAAACTGGAAACTCATTTAAGCTCTTCGGTTCCTCAGTTGAGCGACGCGGGGTATGGAGAGGCATCGCCACGCCCTTCGGTAGGTAGGGAGGGAGGTAGGGAGAGGGGAGGGAGAGGAGGTGGAAAGGGAATGGGGGAAGGAAGGGGAAGGGGAAGGGGAAGGGGAAGGGGAAGGGGAAGGGGAAGGGGAAGGGGAAGGGGAAGGGGGAGGGGTAGGAGAAGGGGAAGGGGTAGGGGAAGGGGTAGGGGAAGGGGAAGAGGAAGGGGTAGGAGTAGGGAAAGGGGAAGGGGAAGGGGAAAGGGAAGGGGAAGGGGAAAGATGGAAGAAAGGAGGGGAGAGAGAGAGTGGAGGAAGAAAGGGGAATGGGGTAGGGATGGACGGGGAGAAAGAGGAGGGAAAAAGGAGTGGTGAATGGGAAATAGGGGAATGGAGGGATGGATGATGGGGGGTGTGGGGTAGGAGCAGGTTCCGATAGAAAGGAAGGGATCAAAACGCAATAATAGGAAAGAACAAACACCGCGTCACGAGAAAGGGCAGAATATATCTTAATAGAGGTAAAATGCAATAAATAAATCACATATGTAACTTCAATAAAGAATAAACAAAACATCAAAATATTAGTAACATATCATATCATAACAACAAATAAAATCACAGAAAAGAGCAGATGCAACAAACAGAACAATAATCGCAAAGGCGATGGAAAGAAAGGAATAAAAACGATACAACACACACGCTTGTTTGTCGAGAGAAGACAAGAGTCCCAGCTGAGAGGTCGGCCACTCTGCAGCTGTCCACTCAATGCCTGGCACCGGCAATGGCACCGGCACCC
>BOPN01001798.1:31357-33857 GCA_017312705.2 Penaeus japonicus | reverse complement strand
ATGTGTGTGTCTATCTGCCTGCCTGCCTGCCTGCCTGTCCTATCTATAGTACATATTTATCTACCTATCTGTCTCCCTCTACCTCTTTCCATTTTCAGTCTGCTTGCTTGCTTGTTTATTAGTACATCTGCCTCCTTCCTCCACCTCCTTTGCTTGACTATGCCAGTCTGTCCATCCGTCTCGAAATCTCTCCCCTTTTCCTTTGTCTTCTCTTGTCTGCTTCCTTGTTCGTGTGTGATGGAATAATGCAATACTGGTTAGTGGTCTAGCAGTCTAGTTCTCAAACGGCCAATTGCAGTCTATTCTAGGCCTATTATCTCTCGTTGCCACCTCTGGGGAGAGGAGGTTCGAGTCACAGCCAGGGAGGTATTTCATTGATAGTTTTTTTTGTATTGATACCTATCCCTCTTGTTTTTTTTTATGTTTGCAATTTAGAAAACATCAGTCACTGAATTCCTCGCGATGCTGATTGATGATGGTGATTGACGATGACGACGATGGTGATGATAGTGAATTTTTTTTAATAACAACAAGATAATAGCAAAAACAATAATGTTCGTGATGATAACAACAACGCCAATGCACCTTTCGAAATGCCACACTACCCTTGAAAGGTGTCTCATGCAGCCGACCAGGTGACCTATTCACGTGTCACGCCAATTAGGCAAAAGGACAGTTTAAGGTCAGGTAAACTGCTATACGTGCGTGGGCTGCTCACATGATCTTTTTTTCTTTTTTTTTCTAGGCAGTTAATCCTCCCTTCCATCCGCCTCCTCCCCCCCCTCCCCTCTCCTTAGTGCGTGCTATTGTCATGCTTTGCATACACGTGAGGTCAAGTCACCTTAAAAAAAGGAAAAAAAAAATCAGATCTTCATTGACACCTGATCTTCACCTTCCTTCCTTCTTTCTTAATTCTTCGCCTTCTCTCTATTTCCTTTCTTTAATTGGGTAATTATCTGAGATTTCCTTCCTTTATATGAATATCATCATTAAATGGGTGAATATTATCAGTCTTCTAGTAATCAAATATATTTGAGGGAGTCATATAGAGCCTTTGCTACAAATAACATAAAATCACCTAAAATATTACCACTACTACTACTACTACAACTACTACTACTACTACTACTACTACTAATAATAATAATAATAATAATAACAATAACAAAAATAAGGATTATGATATAATGAACAACAAAAAGTGTTAATAACACGATCAATGACAATAATAATGATAATGATAATAAACCGAATAACAATAATACAACAATGATAATAGCATCAACAGCAACAAAAACAGCAATGGCAATGACAGTAATTAAAACAATTATAAAGTCAATAATTCTATCAACAAAAACATCATCAATAACAAAAAAATATATAAAAAAACTACAAAAAATAATCACATAAAAAAAACACAAGCAATACCAATGCAACGAGTGATAATAAAACACCAAATAATAAGTATAGCCTATAACCAAAAGCAATAGCGCCAACAATAACAATAATGCTTAAGAAGAAACTCTTGCACAGAACACTGGCAATAATGCACACCAAACGGCCTATTGCAGCCCCTCGGAAATAGCCGAATTCCAACACACACATGGCACGCCTTTCGAAACCCCTCGCACATAAAACGGGCCTCTCAAACAAACCCCATGATAAACTCGCATAAGCAAATACAAAGAAACACCTAAGGTAAAAAAAAACATGATTTTTATTTTATGGCCGTTCGTTCTATGCTTTTAATATTGGTGTTAATTATATTCAACAATAATAGCGCCTTTTTTTCAAATCATATAAAAGAGAATCTATTCTGAGTTCGATGGCTGACAGGAATGGAAAAAAAAATGCCAAGACGCACACGCACAATCATAAATGCATCCGAATACACACGAACAAGCAAGCACACACACATACACAGGCATGCACACTCACACACACACGCAAACACAAACACACAAAACGGCCATAATAACAGATCAAGGAAAACTTTCCATCGTAACTTTTCCTTTCACATTTTCGGCCAATCCGACCATACCATTCCTTCAGCTTACCGCATTTCTCCTTTTCTCTCCTGTAGTCTCCTGCCTCAGATTCTTAGACTCAGTCCTTTTCTCCTGCTTATTCTTACTTCTTTTCATCCTTTTTTATTCTCCGTCTTTCTTATCTATTATTTTAATTCCAAATGTTATTCTCACTCTCATTTTTCTCCTATCCTTTTCTTCGTCCCACTCTTACCCTTTCTTCTTCTTCTTCTTCATCTTTTTCTCTCTCTTCCTCTTCCTCATTCCTTCCAAGTCCGTCTCCCTGTCCTTCTTCTTCTTTTCCTTCTCCTTCTCCTTCTCCTTCTCCTCCTTCTCCTCCTTCTTCTCCATCTCCATCTCCATCTCCATCTCCATCTCCATCTCCATCTCCATCTCCATCTCCATCTCCATCTCCAGCTCCATCTCCATCTCCATCTCCATCTCCATCTCTCTCTCTCTCTCTCTCTCTCTCT
>BOPN01001798.1:17500-30463 GCA_017312705.2 Penaeus japonicus | reverse complement strand
AGGGAGGGAGGGAGGGAGGGGGAGAAGGTTGGGTGAGGGAGGGGGAGGGCGCTTGGAGGAGGAGGAAGAGACATAGGGGAATGGGGCATGGAGAAGGAGGAGGAGAGATAGGGGGAGGGGAAGGAAAAGGAGAAGGGGAAGTAGAAGGAGAAGGAGAAGGAGAAGGAGGAAGAGAGATAGGGGAAGGAGAAGGAGAAGGAGGAAGAGAGATAGGGGAAGGAGAAGGAGAAAGAGAAGGAGAAGGAGAAGAAGTAGAAGAAGAAGAGGAAGAGGAAGAGGAAGAAGAAAAAGAAGAAAAAGAAGCAATAGACAGGTAGGATGGAAGGAAAGGAGGGGAGAAGGGGTAGGGTGATGAAGATGGAAGTTGGAAGGGAGGAGGCCCCCGCAAGGGTGCGCGGGGAAAAGGCAGGTGAGGGAGTGAGGGGAGGGGGGATTCTCCGAGCCCTTAATGGAAACTATTGCGTCTATTCCGGGCGACACAAATACTCAAAACGAGCCTCGGAATGGGTGGGCGTCGAGAGGGAAACAGAAGGGGAGGGGAGGGGAGGGGGGTAATGAATGAGTGAAGAGGAGGAAAAGAGATGGAGGATGGAGGGAAAGGGGTGGAGAGCGATGGGGGAAGGAATGGAAGAGAGATGAGGAAGGGAAAGAATTAATGAGGAAGGAGAGAAAGAAAATTAAATGGAAGTATGATGATGGAGGAGTGAAATGGAGGAGAGGAGGGAGTAGGAGGAGGAAGAGGGGTGTAGGGAGAGAGATTGAGGAAGAGGGAAGGAAGGAGGGAGAGGCAAGAGAGGGATGAAGGGCGAGAAGAAAGGAGGAATAGGGGGACAAGGGATAGAGGAGGAAGATGAAGTCAAGAGACACGAAAATCAACCGCTAGATAGGAAGAAAAGAAGGAGAGACAGAACGAAGAAAAATCAAGTCAAAAAGAGACAATTAATCAATAAAAAGGAATAAAATGAGAACAGAAAAAGAGCAAGATAAGACGCCGGAGAAGGAAGAGAAAGCGGAAGGGAGATGCGGAAGTAACCTGCTTCCACAGCAACAGGACGAAAGGAAGATTATAGACCAAGGGAGCGTGCGGGAGGGGAGGGGGGGTACGAAGGGAAAAGGGAGGAGGAGGAGGAGGAGGAGCTATGTCGAGGGGAATAGGGAGGTACGAACAGGGGGAGGAGGAGGTATGTAGAGGGTGAGGAGGAGCTATGTACAGGGTGAGGAGGAGCTATGTACAGGGTGAGGAGGAGGAGGGAGAACGAAGGGGAGGAAGAGGAGGTGAGCAGGTGAAGCGGTAAGAAGGTAGGAAAAGAAACAGATGTAAATAGAAAGGAAGAAAGAGGTACAAAGGAATGGGTTGGGGAAGGAACACAAGGAGGGGGAGAGGCCGGCGCAAATAGAGGGAAGGAGGGAGGTATAAAAGGAGGGGAGGAGGAGGAATAATAACATTACTAAGTGTCTTAATAAGAAGCAGATTGCACGTCTCCCCCTTTAGAGAACCGGTTCGCTGTAACGGTTCGCTGATCCCGTGTACGACGTCGAAGGTGATTGATGTGAGCGCGTACAGACGCCACGTGTCTTTGAGGAGAAAGGAGGAGGAGAAAGGAAGGAAGAAAGACGAAGGAGGAAGGAGGGAGAGAGGAAGGAGGAAGGAACAAGGAGGGAAAGAGGAAGGAGGAAGGAACAAGGAGGGAAAGAGGAAGGAGGAAGGAACAAGGAGGGAAAGAGGAAGGAGGAAGGAAGGAGGAAGGAACAAGGAGGGAAATGGGAAAGGGGAAAGGGGAAACGGGAAACGGGAAAGAGGAAGGAGGAAGGAGGGAAAGAGGAAGGGGGAAAGAAGTAAAGAAGGGGAAGAGGGAGGAAGAAATGAGACAAGGGGGAAAGAGGAGAGGAGAGAGGAGGAAAGGAGGGAGGAGGAAAGGAGAGAGGAAGAAAGGAGAGCGGGAAAGGAGGAAGGAGGATGGCGAAAGGGAGTGAGGAGGATATGAGGAAAGGAGGAAAGAGAAAAGAGGAGAAAGAGAAAAGGGAGGAAATGAGGAAGGGTGAAATGGGGAAGGAGGAAAGGAGGAGAAGGAAGGAACACGGAGGAGGGAGGAGAAATGAAAGGATAGAGAGGAGGGAGGAGGAAAAGAGAATTAAAGAAACGAGAAGAGGAAGCAGGAAAGGAGATGGAAAGGAGGCGGAAGAGCAGGAACAAGGACGGGAAAGCGAGGCAACAACGGAGATAAAGCTAAGATTCAGGAGGGAGGAGAGAGAAGGATAGAGAGGGCTGGGAGACGTGGCGGGATGCACGGACGAAGAGAGAATGAATAGAGAAGAAAAATACATACCTGGCAGAACACTCTTATCACGTTGATAAAACGACAGAAAACACAGTACACACAATAAACTTATTTCTTTTCTTACGAAGGATATATAGTGAAAGTCCGGATTGGCAAAGACACGCAGTAAAAAAGAAAGAGCAACGATACACCAAATAAGGATATCCACTCAACATAAAATAAATAAAACGACGAACGGACCAAATAACAAACAACTAAACAAAGCCCCATAGAGAAGAAAGATAGAAAGAGAGAAAAACGCAACAGGACAAACAGAGGTGAAGAATGGATGTCCCGAGACTTAAAAAATTAGGCTTTGTCAACATCATGTCACCCGCCCCTTTTGCAGTGACGTCACGGCAACCGCCCACGTTAACACACGGTACGAATGGAATGGCTTCTTGTACACGCAATAACGACGGTATTTTTATCGCATCGCGTATGACGTCATTATGAGTGAGTGGGGGGAGGGGGTTGAGGGCGTTGGGTAGGGAGGCGTCGCCAATAGACATTAAGTTTATATTTTCGCCACTTCGCCCACTACTGTTATAACCTCAGCTTCAAACTATTCAAAGCAACCTGCACGAAATTACATATCTGCATTTTTACATCTTCAATTATATGCTATACTTCTAGAAAAAAAATAATCAGCCATAATGGACGTTCTTATAGATTATACAGCCCTCATCCTTACCCATTCCTGCAATTACCTGCAATCTCTTTGGGATGCAGAGCCAATTAGATATAAACACATAATTCGATTTACGACTCCCGAGACATCCATGCTCCTCATTATGCAGTCGTCCCAGTTATCAAACACTTCCCTCATCGCTTCGCCCCCTTATCTCCCTATTCCTCTTTCTCCCTCTTCCCCCCTTCCCTCTCTTTCCTTCTCTCTTCCTCCCCTCTAATTAGTCCCTTGTGACTTAGCCTCTCTTGACACCCCTTTCCCCTCTCCCAATCTTACCTTTTCTTGACCAATCTTCCTCTCTCCTGTCTATTCCCCTCCTAATCATTCTTGTGTCTTTACCATCCCTTGTCCCTCCCCTTCCATCTTTCCCCTTTACTCTCCCTTGTCTCTCCCCCTTCCTCCCCTCCTGTGTGTCCTTCACCCCGGCGTGTCCTTACCCCCACCCCTTCTTACCCGTTATCCTCTCTATTCCCTCTATGCTTCCCTAACACACACCTTCGGAAGCACGAAACACATCCCCAGCATGAACACGGGCATATGAGCAGGCTGAGGCACGGATTGTGTTTACGCCCCTTCCGTCCTCCTTCCCCTTGTTCCTCTCTCCTCCCCTCCCACATTTACTCTCCCCTACCTCTCCATTCTCCCTTCTCTCTTCTGCCTCTCTCCATCTCTTCCTCTTTTCCTCTCTCTCCTACTATCCCTTGCCCTCTTTCCTCTCCCCTCTCTTTCTCTCAATCCGAGAAGAAAGATGATGATTCCCAGAGGTGCGAGGCGAGCAAACACGGAAAAGCGGAAAGCTATGTTTAACGGTTCAGAAAAAATAAAGAAAGAAAAATAGAAAAAAACAAAAGAACGGAAGAGAAAATGGTGAAGACGCACGAAGGCGGAAGATGAATTCGTGACTGTTACGAGCGTAAAACATTTCCTCTTCTCCTTTAAAATTATTTTTTCTCCATAACGGGAATAAACATTGGCTCAATAAACATTGGCTCGACTGATCTGCCAATGTAAAATACATGTAATGAAAAATTCTGAAATCAATACGACAAAAATAGAAAATAAAATGAGGCTTTAACTATTTAGAAAGTATAAGTATAACCACATCCCGCTTTACGTCAACCAAACCTTCAAAACAAATCCTTGAAAGAAGAGAAAACAAACATTTGAAAGAAGAGGAAACAAAAACAAACAAAAGAAAGGGCACACACAATCCCTCGTAAACTTTAAACATTTTTCTAAAACAAAAAGGAAAAGAAAAGGCAAATGGAAAGGTAAAATTTAAAAAGATCGTAATGAGGCCAGCACAAAAGCCCCCTCCTCCGCTCGGCCGCAGGAGCGAAGTCCTTTCACATCTGCCAAACCCGGAGCCGCGAATCCGACCGGAGAGGAGTCGGCCGACCTCGTGGGTGAAGAACGGAACTCGCGGCATATTTAAAGGAAACAAAATAGGACTAGAAACGAAAAAAATACGAAAAAAACGTCTAAACAAAGATATAAGCATATAAAGGCAGTCTTTTCAGTTCGGATGCGCCTTTTAGAATAAATGTAAGAATGTAGGTTTTGCAAATCTACATTCAGCTTAAAACCAAATAAAAAATGCATTTTCGAGTTCAGATTCAATAACATAACAAACAAATAAACAACTTTCGACATATTCAAAGTCAAAACAAATATATAAACTATCAGGCTTTAAATTCCCGTATTTACTTGCGTCTCTTACTTGTCAATTGAGGCCACTGACAAACACTTGCTCCTTCCAAGCATATCGCCTGCTAAGTCGGAAGCCATACACGAAATGTTACACTATATTCTGACATGTCCACCGGCCGCTTTCGTCTCCTTTCCTCTAGCCCCTTCGCTCGCGCTCTCTCGCGCTCTCTGTCTCTCTCTATATATATGTATATGTATATGTATATGTATATGTATATGTATATGTATATGTATATGTATATGTATATGTATATGTATATATATGTGTGTATGTGTGTGTGTGTGTGTGTGTGTGTGTGTGTGTGTGTGTGTGTGTGTGTGTGTGTGTGTGTGTGTGTGTGTGTGTGTGTGTGTGTGTGTGTGTGTGCATTAGATAGATAGATAGATAGATAGATAGATAGATAGATAGATAGATATGTATGCATACGAATATCTGGGTGTGTGCGTGGAGGCCGAGTTCTCCCTCTACGTCTCCAATTAACGTCTAGTTCCTCACATTGTTTTCAGCCGCGCGCTCCTTAACATCGCTCGCGCGCGGACATAAACGTCGCCGCTGCCGCCGCCGCCGCCACACCTTCCAGGAAAGTCCTTCCTTGAATAACAATGACCTAAGTGATGGGATGACGTCATTCAGTTCTGCTGCTATTTAGAGAACCTTCATAAAAGTTAAGTGACCGTATTGTAATGCAACAAGAAACTGTGTGGGACGATGTGATATAGGGCATTCGGATAATCAGACATTCTCTTGTGGATCTTATGTTACACACAAGACACAGAAGCATATTGAAGGCATATTGAAGGCATCTGGCAACCATACCGCTTCTCTAGTTCAATCACCCTCAAATACCATCAAAATAACGATGGAGGAAACGGAACATATCGAGAGGAACTAATCATCTATTAGAACACGACCATTTAATAATGCCAAGCGATCATGCAGCGATTGCAAGCGTAAAATAAAAGACTTAACGACAGCTCGCGACAATCAACCTGGAGAGCATATTATTACAAACGCGCTGAAATTCGCTCATCTCGACCCGACTCCCCCTCCCCCCTCCCCCTACTCCCCGCCCCATAATGCAACGCGGTAAACCACTCACACTGTCATTACGCCTGGGGGACTATCAACCTTACTTCATAATGATTTCGTTCTATTTCCTTCGCTCCTGTGCACGCAGGGGGAGGGGTGAGGGGGGAGGGGGGAGGGTGAAGGGGTGGAGGAGGGGAAAGAGGGAAGAGGGAAGGGGGTATGATACGGAAAGACAGACCATAAAAAAATAGACAGAAAAAGAGAATGAGAAAAGAGAGAAAAGAGAGAGAGAGAGAGAGGGAGAGGGAGAGGGAGAGGGAGAGGGAGAGAGAGAGAGAGAGAGAGAGAGAGAGAGAGAGAGAGAGAGAGAGAGAGAGAGAGATAAATGTATATATACAGAGAGAGAGAGATAGAGGGGGGGAGGGGAGAAAGAGAGAGAAAGAGAGAGAAAGAGAGAGAAAGAGAGATAGAGAGAGAGGCAGCTTCGCATGACGAGAAACTCAACATCGCTTCGGCGGAAGGGAAAAGCCGGCGTCCGATCTACCGGCCTGGCCCTTCTCTTCCCGGACTGGAATGAACTAAGGGCCGGATTTCCCTTGTTCTACATCTCTGACTTTGCAATGAAGAGTTTTGCAATTATTCGCGTACTTGTTCTCTTTTTTCTTTGTCTTCTTCCGTCTTTCCTTAAAGGAAAGCCATACTCTCCCTCCTTCCCTTCCTCCTCCGCGTTTTTCTTATTATTATCATTCTTATCATTATCATTATCTTCATTATTATTATTATCATTATTATTATTATCATCATCATTATTATTACTCCTCCTCCTCCTCTTCCGGACATCATACTCCTCGTCCTTATCTTAATCCTCCTTTTCACATACCTCCCTCTCCTCCTACCTCGCGTCCACAGCCACCACCACCACATCACTCCCACCACCGTCATCACCACCTCCACCTTCCTCACTTTCAGCATTCCAGCATCGCCACTGCACAGCCCCTTTCTCATCATTATCGTCCGCAGCCAACTCCGTCCTCTCCGGCATTCCTCTTGACGTAAACAAACCCTTCCAACTCGTCCCACAACATTTTGAGTAGGGAGGAATCCTGGGACGGGCCGAAGGAGGAGGTGGAGTGTGGGGGGGTTGCCTTTCTTTACTTGTGCAATTTGGAGTTTATTTTTGCAAAGTGCAGGACTCTCCTCTCCTTTTCTCCTTACTGAGCTTTGGTATATTCTAAGTGCAGGGAGAGTTAAGAGTGAGTAGTGACCATATTTGAATTCAATGTCTCATTTTTTCCCCATTTAGTTTCAATTGGTGGTTGAGTATATTTACAGTTTTGGAACGCGAACAAATCCCTTAATATCTTGATTGAAATGGAAAAATAAAAATTACATTTTTTAGATTAATGAACAGTAATAATACAAGTGATAAATATAATATTCAACAAAACTGAAGAAACAATAATAATAAAATATGAATAAGTTGTAATGGCGATGGCAATACTCCTGATCTTTATATTCAAACAGACATCTAGAAAAAAATAGAAACCTAAAGAATGAACAAGTGAACAAGAATGACGAGTGAAAAAAGACTAATGCGCCTTCAGCAGTTACATGACTTGGCGACAGTGAAACATGGGTTGCCGTATCCGTAGACTCCCGTCGTCTTCGTCAGAATCATCGTGGGGACGGTCAATACTGGCCTCGTCACCTTTGTTCTCCTGACCTCTTTCCTTTAACCTCTGAGTCCTTCTAACCGCAAACATCCCTTTATCTCCATATATATTTCCATATCATTTACGCATTCTTTTCACGGTGCGATCATATCTCTCCCCGCCACCGTTACGATGGACGCGGACAAACGCATGCATTCAAGGCTACGATAACGGAGAATATCTGTGGTCTCGAGAGGAGGGGCAGGAGGCAAAAAGAGAAGGACACGGAAGGGAAAGAGAAGGAGAATATGAGGAGGAGGAGGAGGAGGAGGAGGAGGAGGAGGTGAAGGAGGAGGAAGAAGCAGAGGAGGAGGAAGAAGCGGAGGAGGGAGAGGAGGAGGAAGGAGAGGAGGAGGGAGAGGAAGAGGAAGAAGAAGAGGAAGAGGAGGACGGAGAGAGGGACGTACAGAAGGTGTAATGTGGATGTAGAAGGGGAAAGAGGCAAGTTAAGAGAGAGGGAAGGAGGATAAGAAGGATAAAGGAAAGTGAGATATTAGGAAAGAGCAAGGAGGAAGAGAGAATCAAAGGAGAAGGGGACAAGGAGGCGGACTATCCCAAGGGTTGTTAAACGGGCATTATTATCTCTTGTCTGTCACTTCCCTCCACCCCCGCCCGTAGCTACGATAACCCCGACGCTTCCAGTACCCATAAACTCGCCCGTGATTGGACGACAACTCGTAAACTGCCTCGTGATTGGACAGATAACAGCCAAACAGACACACGGATGCGCAGGACCGCCGCTGCTCGAGGATGATTTGCCTCCCTCCAGAATTCTTTCGTTTCCCAATTTGGAGGCGAATTCCGGGGCGCGGGAAAACAGGAAACGGCAGCGGAAAATAAACAAGGCGCTAGGGAAGAGGGACGCTACGGACACGGCATGGAGTGCGTCGAGCTTCAAGCCACAAAATCGCGTAACTTGTGTTTCTAGTTCTCGCGTTCACGGACCCACGCGAGCTGAAAATAACGGCCCAAAATACGTAAGCCTTCATGCAAACAGACACGGCACAACCACGGGAAATATCTCGTTCGCATAGACAAGTAACAAAATAAATATATATGCATAAAAAAGGGTTGTTTTGATTTGCACGCTGTGAACTCGCTTCTCCGGCTACCGGTATTTGCATAAGTAAACAGGTTCTGCCACCGGTAGTCTGTGTGGCCTGCCAAGTCCTCTGGAAGCTTGTGGGGGTAAAGGACAGCTACATAGGAGGAGGAGGAGGAGAGGGGGTGCAGGAGGAGAGGAGATAGCGGATGAGACGGGGGTGGAGGAGGAGAAGGGGGTGGAGGAGGAGAGGGGGTGGAGGAGGAGAGGAGATAGCGGAAGAGACGGGGGTGGAGGAGGAGAAGGAGGTGGAGGAGGAGAGGGGGTGGAGGAGGAGAGGAAGATAGCGGAAGAGACGGGGGTGGAGGAGGAAAAGGGGATGGAAGAGGAGAAAGAGGTGGAGGAGAGGGAGGGGGTGGAGGAGGAAGAAGAATAAAAGGAGGAAGACGAAGAAGAAGAAGAAGGGGAAGGGGAAGAGGGGAGGAGAAGAAGAAGAAGAAGAAGAAGAAGAAGAAGAAGAAGAGGAAGAAGAAGAAATAGAAGAAGCAGATGAAGGAAGAGGAGGAGGAGTGGGAAAGGGAGGAGGAGGAGGAAGAGGAGGAGGAGGAAGAGGAGGAAGAGGAGGAGGAGGAGGAGGAGGAGGAGGAGGAGGAGGAGGAGGAGGAGGAGGAGGAGGAGGAGGAGGAGGAGGGAGGGGGAGGGGGAGGGGGGGGGGGGGGGGGGGGGGGGGAGGGGGGGGGGGGGGGGGGGGGGGGGGGGGGGGGGGAGGGGGGGGAGGAGGGGGGGGAGGAGGGGGAAAGAGGGGGAGTAGGAGTAGGAGGAGGGGGATGAGGGGGAAGAGGCGGAGGAGGAGGAGGGAGAGGAGGAGGAGGAGAAGAAGGAGGGGGCAGAGGGGGACGAGGGGGGAAGAGGAGGAGTATTTCTAGAAACTGTGTTTGTCTATTACTTTAATTTATACATGTGTGTATATATATGTATAATCATATATATATATATATATATATATATATATATATATATATATATATATATATATATATATATATATATATATATTATATATATTATATATATATATATATATATATATATATATATATATATGTATATATATATATATATATGTATATATATATATATGTATATGTATATGTATATGTATATGTATATGTATATATGTATATATGTATATATGTATATATATATATATATATATATCCAGGGATTTTAGTGTGTGTGCCACTATGTATATGTATATGTATATATATATATATATATATATATTTCAAACCACTGTTTTACGTTTCCTCTTTTTCTGTCATTCCTGGCATGGTCTACCATTATCATCATTATAATTTTAATAGGGTTGGTGGATAAGAGGCGCTGGTATAAGGAGGAGGAGGAAACAACTTGCTGATCCTTCTGTTTACGTCTCGGAGATCATTCAGATACATTCATTATATTTTATCTATTAGAAACAAATATATATTTTTAATAAATATATTTTTATATATTTTTTCATTTTTTTCTGTTTCGTTCCATGATCGAGGCAACCGCTGGAGGAATGGCAGGGGACGCTGGCCTCTGCCAGCAAAAGAGTGGAAGTCATTCAAGTGAGCAACATGGAAGAAGTCAAAAGGGAAAGGATGGGCAACGTTGAAGGGACGACGAACGGGGAAGAGGCCGAGGTCGAAAACACAGTATTAAAAAGAAGGAAAGAGGAAAAAAGAAGAGAGAGGAAGAGGGAGAGAAAAAAAAGTAAGAACGGGAGAACGGGGAGGAGAGAGAGGGGAATAGGAGGAGAGGAATGGGGAGATGGGGGAGGGAGGGAGGGAGGGAGGGAGGGAAGAAGGGAATGGGAGAGGGAGAGAGAGAAAAAAGTAAGAACGGGAGAAAGGGGAGGAGAGAGAGGGGAGTAGGAGAGGAATGGGGAGATGAGGGAGGGAGGGGGGGAGGGGGGGAGGGGGAGGGAGAGAAGGAGAGAAGGAGAGAAAGAGAGAAAGAGAGAGAGAGAAAGAGAGGGGGGGGAGCAAAAGGGCATCCTGAGTTCACTCAACGGTAACTTTGTTCCCTTTCTTGGACCTCCGCCTTTACGCGGCGACTCTTCTTATTTGTTGGATTTTTCTGTAATTCTCTCATGCTGTTCTTACAGTCTTGAGATCCTAGCTTCCCTTTTGGTTTGGCATTTTGTTCCTTCTCTGTCTCTGTCTCTTTCGCCCCTTCCTTCCATCTCCTCCCCCCCTTCCCCCCCTCTCCCTCCCTCTTCCTCCTTTCCTCCTTTCCTCCCTCCCTCTCCCTCTCTCTCTCTTCCTCCTTTCCTCCCTTCCTCCCTCCCTTCCTCCCTCCCTCTCTCTCTTGCTCTGTGTGTCTCTATCTCTCTCTGTGCCTCTCTCTTTGTCTCTGCCTCTCTCTGTGTGTCTCTATCTGTGTGTGTGTGTGTGTGTGTGCGTGTCTCTCTCTGACTCTGTGTCTCTGTCTCTGTCGCTATGTGTGTGAGTGTGAGTGTGCGTGTGCGTGTGCGTGTGCGTGTGCGTGTGCGTGTGCGTGTGCGTGTGCGTGTGCGTGTGCTTGTGCGTGTGCGTGTGTGCGTGTGTGCGTGTATGCATGTGTCTTTGTATTTGTCGCACGCACGTGCATAGAAGCAGGCGATCGAGTGCGTTGGTGTTTATACAAGTATCAGATAACGTTACCTCCTGTTTTTGCAAGCCGGCAAATTTGGCCTCCAGAGTATCCGGGCGAGCACAGGATAAGCAAGAAGGAACAACTGTTTGAAAACCGGTAATTCCCGCAAGCAAGCTGCATCCCCCCTGTCAACCCCCACCCCACTTGTCTTCCATTAAAAAGTATTTAATTTGACGCAACTGATACACATTTCGCTGAACACATTCTGACGATGGTAATACTCGCACTAATACTCCCACCTTTCTAATCATCTTGACATTTCTGCCTCGCCAGACTGCCTATCGTTCAACATTAGAGCCAAAAACAATTTAGAGCCAAAAAGAATTTAAAGCCAAAATAGAGCATTAGAGCCAAAATAATTTAATCAATCATACAGACACAACCTACAAGGAGAGGTTCCGTTCACGCCGTCGCTCTCGCGGCAAGCAACAACGCGCGGCCAATTTCGTCCTCGATCATCAATTACCTTTGACAGTTTAGCGAATCTTAGATGTGGTAATAGTCCCAAATTCGCCGTTTTGGCGCAACCCGACATTAGCGGAGTGAAGACTCAGAGCGGACATAAAAACGAC
This sequence comes from Penaeus japonicus, assembly GCA_017312705.2. Classification (NCBI taxonomy): domain Eukaryota; kingdom Metazoa; phylum Arthropoda; class Malacostraca; order Decapoda; family Penaeidae; genus Penaeus; species Penaeus japonicus. Next base: position 18,706 of record BOPN01001798.1, on the reverse strand, counting down.
TTGTTACACCATTTCAGTCATGACGATAAAATTCATTGATTGATGATCATGATAGTAGTTATGTTAATAAAAATGGTGGTGGTGGTGGAAATAATGTTGTTGCTGTTGGAATTGGTGGTGCAAAAACCCGACGAAACTAGGAAGCTGTCTTATTGGTATCCCCGCGCGTCCTTGACGGAGGATCCGGAGATAATTAAGACAAAAAATAAATCCTCCCACAACACCCCCCCACCCGTCCACCTCATCCCACACACCGCCTCCGTGATATCCGGTTACGAAACGAGCGCCTCCCTCCCTCCGTCGCGTCCTCTCCCGAGTGCGGACGACATAAAGCGGCCACTTAAGAGCTCCACCGCCGCCGCCGCCGCCGCCGCCCCGCTCCTGCTGCGTGAATGCCGTGTTGCAAGGGTCGAGAGCGGGGGCGATTGCACGAGGCGGATCATCAGCTGGCTAAGATGTCCGCTCTTTTGTTGAGCTAACTTCTTCGAGTACCACGAGTGCTTGAGCTTTGCTTTTATTGCCTTCCTTCTGCTCGCGAGTCTTTGCAATCCCGCCTTCTCTTTCCCTCTTCAACTTTCCTCTAATCCTCCTTCATTCTTCTCCCCCCCCCCCTACATCTCTCCCTGACTCCCTTCCCTCTATTCTGTTCCTCTGCTTTCTCTACAGTTCCTCTCACCCTTCCTCCTCATCTCTTTACCTTCCTCGTTATTCTTTCGACCAACATTCACCCTCCTTCTCCTCCTCCATCCCCTTCCCCTTCCTCTTCTTCTTCTTCTTCCTCCACATCCCTCTCCTTCACCTCCTTCTCTTCCGCTATCTCCTCTCCTCTTCCACCTCCCTCTCCTCCTCAACCTCCTTTTCCTCCGCCACTCCTCTCCTCCCCACTCCTTCTCCTCCTCCATCCCTTCTCCTCTTTCTCCCTCTCTTCCTTCTCCCTCTCTTCCTTCTCCCTCTCTTCCTTCTCCCTCTCTTCTTTCTCCTCCCTCCTCTCCTTTTCCTCCCTCTCTTCCTTCTTCTCCCTCTCCTTCTTCTTCCATTTTTAGTCTGTCTCCATGTGCCTCCCCCCCTTCTTCCATTTATCCTTTGTCCTCTTCGCATTCGACCACTGTCCAGTGTCCATGCAACCCCCTCGCTCCCTCCCTTCCGTCCACTATTTTACCCCACAGCCCCCTTCCCTCCCTTCCTTCCCCCCCCAACCCCCGCCCC
>BOPN01001798.1:5000-12500 GCA_017312705.2 Penaeus japonicus | reverse complement strand
GATCACTGGCCTTAAGCCTCGTCATCTTGTTGACCTGCTTGCTAGGGCGGGGGGAGGGGGGAAGGAGTGAAGGGGGGAGGTGAAGGGGAGGGAGGGCAGCAGGGCCTGGAAAGGGGTACTGGGTGGGGGGAATGGATGGGGGAGGAGGGAGGCAGGCAGGCAGGCAAGAGAAGGGAGGCAAAGGCATCACTAATACCGGGCAAACACACGAGCCTGACAAAGGAAACTGCATCGGGGTCGCGGGGTCTCGAGAACTGCACGCTTTGGGGTCCACAGAGGCTGGGGTCCACGAAGATATTGGCCGGACTGGATTCGGGGCTAATTTCCGGGTGAATTCCTGAATTAATGTGCGAATAAAATGCTGTTTGAGCATGCCTATCGATACTTAGGTGTTTTCCTTATGAGTGAGTAATGAGAGAGAGAGAGAGAGAGAGAGAGAGAGAGAGAGAGAGAGAGAGAGAGAGAGAGAGAGAGAGAGAGAGAGAGAGAGAGAGAGAGAGAGAGAGAAAGAGACAGAGAAAGAGACAGAGAAAGAGACAGAGAAAGAAAGAGAGAAATAGAGAGACAGAGAGAAATAGAGAGACAGAGAAAGAGAGTCTTTGCTTCTTCCCCTCCCCCTTCTCCCTTTTCCCTCTTCTCATCCTATCTCCTCTCCTCCCACCGTTCCTCCTCCCTCTACCCCTTCCCCTTCTTCCGTACCTCCCCATTGATATTGCCTCTATTATAGCTACTGCTGCGGCTTCGCCCTTCCCTCTACCCTCTACTCTTTCTCTCCGTCCGTCCGTCCTCCTCCCTCCTCCCTTCCTACCACTAACTCCTCCCTTCCCTCCTACCCCTTCCACCTTCTCTTCCCTTCTCTCCTACTCCTACTCCTACTCCTATCCCTACCATTTCCTCCTGTTCCTCCTCCTCTCCGTCCCCTTCCCAATCTTCTTCGCCTCTACCTCCCCTTCCCATCCTCTCTTTTACCCGCCCGCCCCCTACACCACCTGCAGCGAGTCTTCGGAGCCCCTGCATTCTTCTTCCCCCCGCCCCCCCCCCCTTTTTTCCCTGCGTAAAATCTTTTCGAGCGTAAGTGACGGAAACGCTGGTGTGACCTCCCTTCCCCGCCTTTTGTCTTTTATCTCTCTCATATTATTATTATTATTATTATTTCGCGCAAGGTATTGTGACTGGCAAGGGTAAAACTTTTTTTATTCTTTCTTTCTTTTTCTTTCTTTCTTTCTTTTTCGGATTCAATTTCGAAAATGGTGGACAAAATGGTTGGAAAACTCGTCTGGAAAATCGCGTCTTTAGAAAAGTTTTATTAATATTCAACATTGTACAAGTGATGATATACATTAACATACATTTTCTGCTTGCTTTTCCAGGCAAGTTGATTGTCTTGGTGCGTTCGCTCTGCATAAGAAATGTTTGCGTTATCAATTTTCCCAATTGAAAAAAAAAAAAACATGAACAATAAAGCATACCATCAAAAATACAAACAGTGATAAAACCTGGCAGACGCTGACAATAGAGTTCACTGTTTGAGAAGTATTTGTAGATGAATATTTATGTATATCTTTATGTATATTTTTTCGTACTTATTAGTTCTGCCAGAATAGTTCGATGTCTTTGTGAAAAAATACATAATACTGCATTTATTCACAAACAATCTGAAGTCGTGCAAGTAATAAGTTATCACAATATTTTACAAAGCATTCTACAAACTAGATAAGCGTGCATGGAATGTTTATATTAATTAGTTTGGGTATATTTGAATGTATAACAAAAAATAAATAAAAAGCAAACATAATAAACCTAATAATAAAAACACCAACACACAACAAAAAGAAAAGCACTCATAACTAAAAATAAAGAGACTCCGGTAACAATAACATCCAATAACACTAACAATAATAAGCATATTAGTTTACACTCTCACCCCATCCAAGGTACCACCCCTCAACTTCTCTTCGTCGCACCCTCCCCCCCCCCCTGGCCTTCTCCTTTCTCTTCGTCCTCTCCCCTCCCCCTGTCCATTCTCCCTCCTCTTCGTCCCTTCCCTCCCCCTGTCCATTCTCCCTCCTCTTCGTCCCTTCCCTCCCCCTGTCCATTCTCCCTCCTCTTCGTCCCTTCCCTCCCTACCCCCTCGTTCTCTCCCATCTCCTTGTCCCCTCTCCTCCCCCTTTCTTCTCGCCTGGACTTGGCTGGCCAATCAGAACCCGGGTCACGCCTTCCATCCTCCATGGCACCGACGTGCATAACCAGCAGTAATATCTATTCTCCTGCAACACACGCTGACATATGCGCAGACACAATGGACACAAGCTTGGGATACAGAAACACATGTAAATGCACACACGTAAGCACACACATATATCACATATACCTAAACACACACACGTACATAAGTGCACATGCACATACACACGCACATACGCACAGAACACTCGCAACAACAGCTGCACACTAGCTCCAACATCCTCTTTCTCTTTATTGCAGTCACCCACACACATTTATCTTTTTCCAATTTACATAGAACCAGTAGGGTTAAGAAGAGGTCAGATTTAAAAGAGTTTGTTGCAAGGTCAAAACAAACCAAATTACAGGGGATAATTATGTGAAGTTATCAATAATGTAAAATAAATTGGGTCAACAGAAGATAAGAACAAAGACAACGTATAAACTATGAACTAAAGGGGAGAAGGAAAAAACATGAAAATGCCTGGGTTAGTTGTTCAGAAATAAGCAATAGCCATGGTGACATGGCACCATTTACTTGAAGCATACTCATCCCTCCCTATCTCTCTATCCATTCATCCATCTATTTATCTAACTATCCATCCACCCGTCAGACTTCTAAGATGACGAATCACCGCGTGCAAACTCTTCTACAAGAGGAAAACTAGGCTGACCTGAGCTAAGCCTAAAGACATCAGTCTGTCAGCCACCAACGCAGGACACACCTCTCTCTCCCTGACCTAGCCCGAACCGGACGAGACTACGCGACGCCCACGCTACCCTCTGTTATTTTGCTCTCTTGGCACCACCACGTGCTTTGCAAGCTTTACCCGCTAATAAACCAAGAAAAACCTTCTGCTGGTTTTTCACTCAAGCCTTCTCTCTTACTCCCCTCGCATCTCAGCACTAAAAAAAACAAGGTTACAAATCAAATATTTCGTAAGAAATGTACATAAACTAATAGTAAAAAGAAAAGGTTAAACCAGGAAGAAGAAGAAGAAGAAGTCCATCCACCCGCTACTACCGTAAAAGAGACATCTAACCAATCGCCCCCTCAAGGCGGGGATGCCCCAGCCACCACGCTAACAAGTTTGTTCCCTTGTTCTCTTGGCACAACTACGTGCTATATAAATTCTATCCCACTCCCAAAAGAAGCAAATCTTATGCTGCTATCAATACCTTCACCAGTATTTGTAGGTGCTCTTGAACAACCAAGCGAGAGTTAACACCAAACAGAGGATGGGAAGTAAAATAAGAGAAAATGGGAGAGGGAGGAGAGGGAAGAGGGAAGGAAAGGGAGAGAGGAGTAAGAGGGAAGGAGCGGGAATGAAAGGGAAGAAGAGGGAAGGAGAGGGAAGGAAAGGGAAAGGAGAGGGAGTGAGGGGGAAGGAAAGGGAAAGGAGAGGGAGTGAGGGGGAAGGAGAGGGAAGGAGAGGGAAGGAGAGGGAGGGAGAGGGAGAGGGAGAAGGAGAGGGCGGAAAGGGATGGGAGAGAGAGAGAGAGAGAGGGAGAGAGAGAGAGAGAGAGAGAGAGAGAGAGAGAGAGAGAGAGAGAGAGAGAGAGAGAGAGAGAGAGAGAGAGAGAGAGAGAGAGAGAGAGAGAGAGAGAGAGAGAGAGAGAGAGAGAGAGAGAGAGAGAGAGAGAGAGAGAGAGAGAGAGAGAGAGAGAGAGGAGAGAGGGGAGAGGGAGAGGGGAGAGAGAGAGAGAGAGAGAGAGAGAGAGAGAGAGAGAGAGAGAGAGAGAGAGAGAGAGAGAGAGAGAGAGAGAGAGGGAGAGGAGAGGGAGAGGGAGAGGGAGAGGGAGAGGGAGAGGGAGAGGGAGAGGGAGAGAGAGAGAGAGAAAGAGAGAGAGAGAGAGAGAGAGAGAGAGAGAGAGAGAGAGAGAGAGAGAGAGAGAGAGAGAGAGAGAGAGAAAGAGAGAGAAAGAGAGAGAGAGAGAAAGAGAGAAAGTGAAAAAGATAGATAGATAGATAGATAGATAGATAGATAGATAGATAGATAGAAAGACAGAGAGAGAAAGAGAGAGAGAGCGGAAGAGAGAGAGAAGAAAAATGTTGCCATGAAGGACCACACACCCCGAGGCGACTGGAGTGTTTCGATGTTTGCAGGATCAACATGAAACTTGGTTATTGTTCCTCTCGTTCGACTCTCCCCCCTCCCCTCTCTATCTCTATCTTCCTCTTTCTCTTCATCTTTCCTCCATCTTCCCTCCTTCTCTCCCTACCTCCCTCGCTCCCTTCCTTCCTTCCTTCCTTCCCTCCTTTCTTATCTCCCTCCCTCCTTCCTTGCCTCCATCCCTCCTTCTTTCCTTCTTTTTTCTTTCTTTCTTTCCTTCCTCCCTGCCTTCCTTCCCTCCCTCCTTCCATCCTTCCTTCCTTCCCTCCCTCCCTCCTTCTTTCCCTCCCTCTCTAGTCATTTCTTATCTCTCTCTCTCTTGCAAAAGTAATATTGCAGATGAAAAAAATCACCCCTTCTTCCCTTCTTCCCTCCCTCCATCCTTCCTTCCTTCCTTCCTTCCTGCCTTCCTTCCCTCCCTCCCTTCTTTCCTTCCCTCCCACTCCTCCTTCTCTAGTCATTTCTTATCTCTCTCTCTTACAAAAGTATTGCAGATGAAAAAATAACGATTTTCACAACCAGATGAATGTATTAAACAACAGACACATGAATGAATACTAAGTTTATTGCAACGAATCCGGCGGGAAAGTTGCATAATCAACTTGCACACTTACATCATTGATGGTCATTTTCCAAACATAATTCTTACAATCCTTGACACAATCATCATAAAATAATTTTCATGATCCCATCGCCGTATTCGCGATCATTATCATCACCAATAACATCATTATCGACATAATCATCATTAATACCTGTAATATTGACGATATTATCGATTCGGTGACGTGAGACATGATTAAACCTCTCCTTTCTTTTACACACAGTAACGTACTTTCAACTAGAATGGTAAGACAACGATAGCAATACCAACAACAGCGGCATCGCCATTATCAACATCAACAAAAACAACAACAACAACAACAACTTCAACAACAACAAACAACGAAGACGTAGACGATAATGACGATAATGAAGATGACGATAATGACAATAATATATCAATAGGCTTCTGGTAATCTTGCCACATCCCTCCACTGAACCTCGAGGTTCCTTTCTATCATCTCGTGCGAGATCCTTCCTCGATATCAAAGTTGTTTCCGAGTAGCGAATAAGAGGATGATGATGATGAGGAGGAGGAGGAAGAGGAGGAGGAGGAGGAGGAGGAGGAGGAGGAGGAGGAGGAGGAGGAGGAGGAGGAGGAGGAGGAGGAAGAGGGGGGAGGAAAAGGAGAAGAAGGAGGGAGATGAAGAGGATGGAAAAGAGGATGGCAATGAGGATAAGAGGAGCAAAAGCTGAGGATGAAAAGGATAAGGGGAGGATATGATGAGGATGAAATATTGATGGTAGGAAGAGGAGGATGGATAAAAAAATGAGAAGAGGATGAAAGGAGAATGGAAGGATGATGAAAAGAAGGATTAAAGGAGGATGAGGAAGGGAATAGGTGACATGCCGCGAGAGATGAAGAAACGGAGGAGAGAGTGAGAGAGGAAGAAAGTAGAAAAAACGAGAGGAAGGAGGGATAGCGGAATGAAATGAGACGGGATGAACGGAAGGGAAAATAACGCAGGGAAAAAAATGAGTTGAAAAAAAGGGATATGAGAAGAAAAAACATGAAAATTATCGAATGAATATGGAGAAAAAAAGGAAAGAGAGGACGAGGAACGAACCCGAAAGGGGAACGAAGAGGAGAAGGCATGAATAAATGAAAAAGGTCACGCGGGAGGCAGTTCAGGCTTTCCTTCTAGGGGGGGGGGGGGGTTAGGGTCAACAGTTGAAACAGGTGACGCTGAGGTTATGGTGGTGATATTTTTCTCGAATTTTCCCTTTCATCCTCCCTTCTCTTTCTCTTTCTCTTCCTCTTCCTCTCCCTCTCCCTCTCTCTTTTCTTTCTCTCTCTCTCCTCTTCTTCTTCTTCTTCTTCTTCTTCTTCTTCTTCTTCTTCTTCTTCTTCTTCTTCTTCTTCTTCTTCTTCTTCTTCTTCTTCTTCTTCTTCTTCTTCCTCTTCCTCTTCCTCTTCCTCTTCCTCTTCCTCTTCCTCTTCCTCTTCCTCTTCCTCTTCCTCTCCTTCTTCGTCTTCTTCGTCTTCTTCGTCTTCTTCGTCTTCTTCGTCTTCTTCTTCTTCTTCTTCTTCTTCTTCTCCCTCTCTCAAGGAAGTCACAAGAGTATAGACAAGGGACAGGTGGGAGTGGGGCAAGGTGCCGGGTGGGGGAGGGTACTAAGGGAAGGGGTGATGGGATGGCACAGCACAGTGGACACTCCTTCGCAAGTGCCCTGAGCGGCTGCCTCTCCTTTATTCGGGAAACAGGGGTAAAAAATAAGTTTTATTGGAGGGACACTCCTGCTTTACTACTAGATTAGCGGGACATTGCAATTCTTGATTTGCAAAGCTTTAGTGACTTGGCATTTCTAATCAAGATGGGCGTGAACACCTGGAGATGTACAGAATATACGATACAATTGCGCAAATCAAAACATTTCCCTATCATTCTCATTCTCTTTCTTTATCCTTAGCCTTATCTCTCTCTTTCTTCCTCTCCCTCTCCCTCTCCCTCTCCTCAAACTCATTCTCTCCTTCTCAACCTCAATCCTTTCCTTCTCGCATGTACACATATAAACACACAGACACACATAAACAAACGAGAATCTCAACCTCCATCCCCACACACCAAAGACGACACCCAAATTCCCGGGCACGCAGGTGTGTGTGTCCCTCTCGCCCCGTGCCCCGAGCAAGGGCGGCGCCCCATAACATCGCCAAGGAAAGGATCTTGGGCGAGGCCGCACACTCAGAGGACACGCCGGTCGACTCTACAAATTTGATACAAGGTCAATAGCCTCCTTCTTTTTTCTTTCTTTTTATGTCTTTACAAAATTTGTGTAGGTCAAGGTGGGTACGCAATGCACACGCTCTCAGAATGGAAACGCTATTGAAATTCTGTCCATGTGGATATCTCTGGCATAACCCCCCCCCCTCCATTCCCCTTCCTCTAAAAAAAAAGAGAAAAAAAGAGAAAAAAAGTGAGCCGTGTGTTTATTTTTGGCATACCTACTACCCATCCCCCAAGAGGGAGCCAGTACGCAAAGGAATGTACCTCTCGCAGCGGAAAAAGAAACCCCGGAATTACCCGCACGCAATCCGCGGGGATATGAAAAGTCGGCC
>BOPN01001797.1:247500-248930 GCA_017312705.2 Penaeus japonicus | reverse complement strand
CATGACCTGTCTTGTTCTCATCATTCATGATGACTCTTTCACGTTTCAGCGCCCGACTTCAAATTATTGTTACACCACACTTACGAAGTCATACCCTTGGTCGTGCTGTGTTTATGTATTGTTTTATATATATATATATATATATATATATATATATATATATACATAAATATAATAGAAAAAATATGTATGTATATATATATATATATATATATATATATATATATATATATATATATATATACATACATACATGTACATATACAAACATACACATATACATTTATACACATATGCATATATATATATATATATATATATATATATATATATATATATATATATATATATATATATATATATATATATATACATATCTATACATACACATACATAAATACACACACACACATATGTATATATATACATATATATATAAAAGAGAGAGAGAGAGAGAGAGAGAGAGAGAGAGAGAGAGAGAGAGAGAGAGAGAGAGAGAGAGAGAGAGAGAGAGAGAGAGAGAGAGAGAGAGAGAGAGAGAGAGAGAGAGAGAGAGAGAGAGAGAGAGAGAGAGAGAGAGAGAGAGAGAGAGAGAGAGAGAGAGAGAGAGAGGACATCTCTTTTTCTGTATAAATCCAGAAAAATAAGTATAGAGATATATGAATGTTTGTGCCCCTTATTACAAAAGAAACCAAGCGTCAGTCTCCACTGTATAAGAAAACAAAAAAACAAGGCGAGTATGAAAAAGGGAAAAACACAAACAAAGATGGAGTTCCCGCTTGTGTATTGTTGGCATGAATTTTTATCCGTTGCACGCTTTGATCCAGCGAGTTGCAAAAAGAGATCGACAGAATTACACATCCTTTGACTATTTTTTCCACTTACTTTTTTTTACAAATTTTATCTGCTTCCTTAACAGTTTTCTTTTCTTTTTTCTTTTTCTTTTTTCGGCCTCCAGATGTGTCATCAGAGAAAACGGACATAGAAAATGGCCGAAGGGAGACGCGAGGCAGAGGAAGCTGAGAGGAAAAGAGAAACACGCCAGAGGATGGGCGTGTGGGCGTCCCATTATCTGAGTTTTGAGTCACAGTAAAGGATGAGGGTCTATGAAGCGAAAGAAGAGGAAGAAGGGACCGCGGTGGCAAACGAGCGAGCAAGAGGAGAAAGAGAGGCCCGTGATTAACCGCTGCAAAAGAGAGGGGATTGGTATGTAGAGGGGAAAAGGAGGAGGATGAAGGAGGGAGAGGTTAGGTGGGAAGGAAGAAAAGGAGGAAGAAAAGGAGGGAGAGGGGAAGGGGGAGGGAGGGAGGGGGAGAGAGAGAAAGAGAGAAAGAGAATGAAAAAGAGAAAGAGAGAAGGAGAGAGAGAGTGAGAGAGAGGCAGAAACAGAACAAGAACGAAAGCTACAGAGTAAAGGCAAGAACAAGAGC
>BOPN01001797.1:237500-240000 GCA_017312705.2 Penaeus japonicus | reverse complement strand
CTTTTTTTCTTTTTCCTCTCTAGTTTGCAGGGTTTTTTTGTTTGTTTTTTTACCTTAATTCGTATTCATTTTTCTTCTGATTTTTCTATCTACAACTTGCTTTTATTCCTATGATTCTATTTTTTCTCCTATCTATACGCCTTTGTTTGCAAAAACTCACTTTTATATACCATGTTTTTCCTCATTTCTTCATTGACGTCATGTCGTTCTCCCTATTATCTCCCTTCCTCTTCCGCCGTAGCTTCCATCGACAAAAAACAACTTCTTTAACATACTTTTCCCCTCTTCAATCTCCCTCTTTTTCACCTTGATATTTTCCTGTATCCCCCATCCTCCTCATCACCTCCTATAAAAACTTTTCTTTCTACTACATCACCCACCGTGCATTACCCTCTCCCCCTACACACGCACTTCTCCGCTCTCCCTTCTCCAACACATACTTTTCTCCCCTCTCCCTTCTCCAACACACCCCCTTCTCCCCTTTTTCCTCACTATATACCCTTCTCCTTTCTCCCATTCCCCCAACATACACCCTTCACCCCTCTCCCTCCCTCTACACACACCTTGTTCCCGTCTTTCTTCCCGACACATCCTTCTCCCCTCTCCCTCTCTCTACACACACTCTTCTCCCTTCTCCCTCCCTCTACATCCCTCCTGCTCCCCTCATCCTACACTCACCTTTCTCCCCTACATACACTCATCTCCCCTCCCCTTTTCCCTACACATCCCTACCCCTACTGAAGCCCATCTCGGTAATAAGGTGAGGTGGAGGCAGATTGGTAACACGGCGTGACAATTACACTAAGATTGCTCCATCATTGTCTTTATGGGATTGGCCGAGATGACGTCACAGGATTTGGCTTGTGTTTCTTCTACTTTCTTTTTTTTCTCTTTCTTCTTTTTGTTGTTGTTGTTGTTGTTGTTGTTGTATGCTGACTATGCCAAGACTATTGTGGAGGATTTTGTTATGTTAGTATATGTCTGGATCTAAGAAAGAAAAAAATGTTTGTGTGGTTGTGGTTGTGTTTGTGTTGTGTTGTGTTGTACTGAGTTTGTGTGTTTATGTATAGATAGATTAGATCTTTAAAAAATCCTTTTTCCAGACATGTACTACCATCAGTATGTAGCTACAGACATTCAGATAAAATCATTTCCTGATCAAAGGGTAAGCAACTCGCGAATTAATATTCTGAGTAAAACCACATACGAAGACCTCGGGAGAGGAAGGGAGAGGAAGAAAGAGAAAGAAAGAAAGAAAGAAAGAAAGAAAGAGGAGGGAGCAGAGAGAGAGAGAGAGAGAGAGAGAGAGAGAGAGAGAGAGAGAGAGAGAGAGAGAGAGAGAGAGAGAGAGAGAGAGAGAGAGAGAGAGAGAGAGAGAGAACGAGATGGAAAAAGAGAGAGAGAAAAAGAGAGAGAAAGAGAGAGAGAGAGAAATAAAGCGAAATAAAGTGATAGAATGGATTAAAAGAATATCTCATATCATTAATCCTGAATTATATTAATCTACCATTTCTCTAATCTAAACACTTTAGACCCATTTCGCTCGTTGTGTTTAGTTATATTTAATGTTTATATCAATAACAACAATAACTAAAACCGAAACAACAATTTCTACATTAAGAAGATACAGTAACGGCAAAAAGTAATAAAGGCATTATAACAATAGACAGTGATAATAACGATACTAACTAATGACAGTAATAATGTTTAAAAAAAATATCAAGAACAGTACCACTACTACTAATACTAATAATCGAAAGATAACACCCATAACAAGATAACAATAATGATGATAATGATAACAAAAGTATAATAATAATAATAATAAATATGATTATAATAATGATAACAATAATGATCATTATAAATTATACTCAGAACCATGCACAGAAATGTCAGGCAACAATTTCGATATCCACCTGGATTTCATCTTCAGACCTGAAGCTGATTTTAAAATGATTTACTTTTAAAGATCATGTTTTGCACGATAGTTTTTACCCTTCATATATACATACGTATATGTGTACGTTTATAAAGAAAAAGGTGTGAAAGAATGCAAATCACACACAGAGAGGTAGAGAGCAAAAACAACAACAGATTCCCCACCAAGCGCCAAAACCCAGAGCAGAATTTTTACACGTCAAAATCCTCTTTACAATATAGCTTATTAACCTTTCAGAGTATCTCAAGACCCTCCCAGCCTGCAGCTCTTCCAATGAAAGCTGCACTGCAAAAACTTCCCCCCAAGGAGAGTCTCGACGAAAACAAAAGGCTTGTTTTCTCTTTTTTTTCTTCTTCTTTTTTTTCGAGAGCGGGAAACAGCGGCGTTGATAGGCAAAGTAGCGACTAAAAAAAAGAAAGAAAAAAAAGTGTTCGGGAGCGATTTTGTTCAGTGACAGTAATGTGTCGAAGATTGCGATGTGTTTTCGGCTTGTTTGCGTTTTCCGACTTTTCTTTGGTTTCCGTTTCTTTCTTATTTTTTCTTATTCCTCTTCTTTCC
>BOPN01001797.1:220000-232500 GCA_017312705.2 Penaeus japonicus | reverse complement strand
TGCTTCACGAACAAACATAACTATGGGCTGCAAGTACTGACTGTAGCCTACATGAAGGACAAATTATCACGAGAGAAAGTTTATGCCAGCTCACACCATACTATGGAATATAGGCTAAACAAATTCAACAAATATTAATGAACATAATGCGCATAATCTTGAAGTCTTTAGTAACATACTCTAATATTTCTCAATTTATGTATCTTATCTATCAATATCTGTTCCGAAATAAGACTGGTTTGTCTTTGATATAACTTACATTAACTACTGAGACTTTTGGTAGTAAAAATAACAATGATATCCTGACTGTATATTAGTAAAAAATACATAAGGATCAGAGAACGAGAAATAGGCATTATTTCTAAGTTTCTAGAAAGATTGCAGTTATCTTTTACAGTGAAATATATTCTAAAGGATAAAATATACATATGGATTACAGTAATTTTGATTAAAGTCAAGAGATTTATCAGTAAATCCAATAACCTTTTCGGAATTACTATCTTTTTTTTTTCCTTTTATCAGAAAGTGTAAACTTTTACACTAATTCTTAATAAAAGTAAACCACTGATTGCATTAGTTGAATTAGTGTGTGTGTGTTTATTCGTGCGTGCGTGTTGGCTTGCGTGTGTGCGTGCGTATACACAAGGAGACAAAAAAAAAAACGCACACATATCTCGTTTTATTTGAGATAAAATTCTTCAAGATAAATGGTTTTATGCTACCAGTTTGCCTTCATGGCTATCTTCACCCAACCTCCGCTTCATAAATATATATGGAAAACAAATACAGTTGTCCAGACTTATCTTTATTTGCCCGAATTGGAGGCTAAAGGTGACGTACAATCGGAAATGGGCCAGACGATTCCCAATCTTCAAGAATTCACAAGAAAAAAAATCCGTATAATAAAAATGACTACCCTATATCATTGGGTCAACATAAGAAACCTTAAACTGGGAAAAAACGACCACGTGTTTTTCCTCTTCTAAAAATATTTGATTCCATTGAAAGAACGTGGAGCCTTAGTCTATCACTCTCTCTTTCTGTCTGTCTGTCTCGTGTTTCTGTCTGTATGTTTGTGTGTGTTTCTGTCTGTTTGTCTTTGTCTGCCTTTCTGTTTACCCCTTTGTCTGTCTGTCTTTCTGTCTTTCTCTGTATCTCCCCCATTCTCTGAGTATCTCTAACTCTCTCTCTCTCTCTGTGTACCTTTCCTTATCCTTATCCTCCCTCGCCCTCCCTGTTTCTCTCTCTTTCTCTCTTCTTCTTCTTCTTCTTCTTCTTCTTCTTCTTCTTCTTCTCTCTCTCTCTCCCTCTCCGTTTTTACCTCTTTCAGTTAAATTATCAAAGGCCAGATATTTGACCTTTTTCATATTTCAATATAGATCTTCCTCTAAGCTTATGCCAGGAAATCTAAACAGAAAATAATTTGCACAGCTCCCGCACATACTGAAATACAGGCCTGATTCTCCGTCAAATTGCTGGATTACGTTTTCATTCAGTTCTCCTGCAGCATCTACATTGTTATTTTATCTCCCACTATTTCGAGTCGCCTTTAACAAGCATTTGAAATAACCATGTACTGTCCGTAAAAAGACAAGCAGAACAAGCACCGGTTGGATGTTGTGTATGCATTTTATTTTCTTTCTTTTTTTTCTTTTCTAAATGGAAAAGAGAAGGTTGTCTACCAAAAAGAAAGGTTTATGCAAACAAGTGTCAGATACAGAGGAAGACGGAAGACATAAGAGCAAAGCAATATAAAAGGTAGACATCCATGTAATGACATACACACGTTGCGCGCACACGTACACACGCACACACGTTATAGCTACATAGATATATAGCTTTAGATTGATAGGCAGATGCATATTAATGAATGAATGTTAAGAGAGGGACGGAGAGAGAGGAAGGGGCGAAAGGGAGGTAAGGAGGAAGGAGGAAAGGCGGTAAGGGATAAGGAGGGAGGGAGTAGGGGAGAGGGAAACAGACATAGAGTGCGATAGAGAGTGAGGGGGGGGGGGGGGCGAAAGGAAGGAATGAAGGGAGTAAGGGAGGACGGATGGGGGGGGTGAGGAGGGAAAGGCTTGGGAATAAGAGGAGCGGAAGAGAGGTACGGAGGAAGAAGGAGAGGGAAAGAAAGACAGGCACACACACACACACACACAGAGAGAGAGAGAGAGAGAGAGAGAGAGAGAGAGAGAGAGAGAGAGATAGAGAGAGAGAGGGAGCAAGAATCATATTCAAAAGACAGAGAAAAACATGAACTAGAAAAAAGTGAAATAAAAGAAACGAGAAAGAGAGAGAGAGGGGCAGACAGAGAGACACATAACAGACCCGTGCTAGACCACCATGCAGAACAGTATTGATCGGGGGGAGGGGGAAGGGGAGGGTGGGGAGAGGCGAGAGCGTTACGCACACAAGCCTTTGCAGTTGCGTTCCCGCCGCCCACGCGCCCTCGTGGTCAGCTGGTTGGCTAATCTTTGCCGGAAATGCAGCTGACCATGAAAAGTTGATTTTGATAATGTCGATAAACTTTGGGAGAGCCCCGTGGAGGACAATCGAGGAAATTATAGTAAAATATAGTATAGAACGATTTGTAAAAATATTCATATATATAATGAAAACAGGTGGAATGATATCGGTACAAGGTAAACTCTGTGCGGGGGAGAGGGGGGTAGAACAACTGGAGGAGGTGGAGGAGGAGGAGGAGGAGGAGTTCGAGGGATGGAGGAGGAGTTCGAGGGATGGAGGAGGAGGGGTGGAGGAGGAGGAGGAGGAAGAGGAGGAGGAGGAAGAAAAAGAAGGATGATAATGATGATGAGGAGGAGGAGGTGGAGGAGGAAGAGAAAAAGAAGGAGAAAAAGGACAAAGGAAAATTAGAAGGAGAAGAAGATGAGAAAAAGTAAAAGAAGGGGGATGAAAAGGAAAAGGAGGAGAAACAGGAAAAAGGAGGAGGGGGGAAATAAGATGCAAGTGGGAGAACGGGGGTGGAGTAAGAGGAAAGACATGAGAAAGACAAGATGATTAAAGAGATGTAGAAAAAAATAAAGGTCAGAAGGTATGAAGGAAAAGGACGCAAACGAGGATCAGAAGAAAAAAAAAATGAAAAGAAGTAAGAAAAGCAAAATAGAAGAAGAACAAAGGCAACAAGAGAAAGAAACACGAGGACATTCTCCTTTCAGCTCCCTTTCCCAGAACCCGATGCTGATTGGATCAACATTTACCTTGCAGCAATATATCCTCACCTGTTGTTATTGTTGCTAAAAAGTCCCAACAAAGAGAAGATAGCTTAACAAATAGTAAATGCAGAGAAAGGTGAATCCAATGTAATGAAGGAGAATGAAGAGGATAAAGAGGAACGCGAAAGAGACAGAGAACAAAGCCAACGCGACACCCTCAACGCAAGACCAAGAACTCGAGATAAGAAACACAAAGGAAATGAGAAATTAAAAAAAAAAAAAATATGGAAGACGTAGACTACCTCGGATAGCTCGATTCAAGAGAGAGTGTGAGTGAGTAAGAGACAGAGAGAGAGAAAGAGAAGAGAGAGAGAGAGAGAGAGAGAGAGAGAGAGAGAGAGAGAGAGAGAGAGAGAGAGAGAGAGAGAGAGAGAGAGAGAGAGAGAGAGAGAAAGGGGGGGGGGGAGAAATGGAGAGGGGAAAGGGGAAGAGGTGGAATGAGGAATGGGAAGTGGGAGAAGGAGGGATAGGGGAAAGGAGGTGAAGAGGTAATTAGGGGGAAGGGAAAAGGGGAGGAGACAGGGGGATAAGGAAAGGAGAGGAAGTGGTGATTCAGGGAACAAGGTAATATGATTGAAGATATATAAAGGAGAACATATATTGTTTTATTCATTTATCTATTTGTTCTATTCAGTTTATAATCTCCGCTATATCTCCCATAACAATTAGATATTTTAGATTATTAACCTCATTATTACAAGTGAGAATGTAAGAACCTGCCTAAAAGTATATATTAAGATCTCACGCAGTACCTGTCTCCTAGGATGTCATGTACGATTTCGGAAGCGCCATGCTAAGGGGTATTCACTTTGTACAGGAACTTTTAGTCAAGATCGCTGCAGGTGTAATTTACCCCTTCGATAATTGATGGCGCTAGTGTTGTTTTCGGTTGACCAATCAGTGAGTCAGTTACAATCAGCCACTGGGTCGTATTGACCAATCCAGAGTAAGTCAGCTGATATGAAATGTAAACAGTTGTTGAGTGTTGTACTGGTAGTTATTGAATTGGTGGAATTAAGTTGGAAGAATATGATAAAAAGAGAAAACAAAATATTACAGTTGAAGAAATATTCGTAATTATTTCAGAAATCACTAAAGTCAAAGCGAGTTCCCGGACATTTACAGCTCCGCCCACCTGATGACGTCACGTCATCCTTCAACCACTTATACGTTTTCCCGCTGAGTACATAAATCAATATGTTGCACTACAAATTTCAATCAATATTGACAGACTTATTTTTATCAAGCGTCTATTCACATCAATTACAATTACCTGAAACAATTATTCAATAATGGTATGTAAAAGTAGAATAAACACCGTCGGAAATATATATTTATATTCAAAATGTCTATAAACTTTACTTCAGTCATGAAAAGATGACCATCGTCGTTATAGGAAGTTACAAACTGTAGAAAATTATCCTTAGCTCACACAATACCGTGGGGATCGTACGGGTGCTCAGAGATACTCTTAAGATTCCGGTACGATATTTCGGTTTTCCGAGATCGTAACTGCCTTAGTAAATCGACCTTTCGGCACTTACGATCTCCCAAACGAGTTAAGGTCCCTTAAAGGCTTAAGTGAATCCGGCTCCTGAACTTTTGCAATAATTCATTCAAAATTTATTGTAAAAACAAAAGACTACAACGCAAAAGTATCACATAGAAAGATAACTTGTAAATCAAGAGATAGTTGGTTAATATACGCTTCTGGTATATAGATAGATGAAGGGTGAGTAGATGTAACTGGGAAGGAGATAGATAACTAGGAAATAGATGATAACAGGTGAACAAAGAGATAACTGGTAACAAACAGAGAAATAGGAAATAGATGATAACAGGTGAACAAAGAGATAACTGGTAACAGACAGAGAAGTGATACACAGAAAGATAATTCATGAACACAGCTTACTTAATTCAACGAAAAACATCTAAGTAGATACAAAAAGAAATAAATCAGATTAGGAATCACAAAGCTCTCATGTTCCTTCATCTCTTCTTCCCAAATAAACCATGGGAATATCGCCGTATTACACCAATAACGTAAGACATCAGACTTCTCAGATAGACAATGCGACGGAACAATCAACGCTAAAAGGGGATAAAATCACAAGAGAAGTTAGGTGAAAAAAGAGCGAGTGAATCAATTCCTACAGATATTACTCGTACACACGCATGCTCAGGTACATACATATACATACATATGGCATGCAAAATCACACATAGGCAACCTCATACAAGTAATCATATACATACTCACCACCAGAAACAAACAAACAAACAAACAGACTTACACGCACACATACCAAAAATGGTAAACAATCACACGCACAGCACCAGTCACACAATCACACAGATCTTCATCCCGACAGATTACGAAAAAGCGACAGTACAAAACGATGGATATCAAACGACAAGGACTTACGACCACCGCGTCCTATCAGGGGGGGGGGGGGGCACTGTTAGATGTTCCCTCCCCCTCCCCTCCCACCTTCCCACTTCTCGTTCAGCTCCCCTCCACTCCCTACTACTGTCGTGGGTCCATACAAGAACGAGGCTCTGATAAGGGGAGATATTAGACGGGGAGGGGAGGGGGGGGAGGGGAAGAGGAGAGGGATAGTAAGGGGTAGGGGGGAGAGGGATGGTACGGAGGAGGGGGATTTTGAATTTCCGACACAAGCGATAGACGTCGGGGAGGAGAGATGGCGCTATGAATTCGTTTGTCAAGGATGGGATAGGTTTAGGGGAAAGGGGGGGAGGGGGACGAGACAGAGGGCGTTGGGAGAGGGGAATGGGGGAGGGGGGAAAGGGATTATGCACGTGATGAAGATGGATGCTTGTGGTTTCCTGGGAATGGGTGGTAACTTTTTCCTCTCTCCTCTATCCCTTATTTTTTTATTCTCCCTATCCCTTTCCTTCTTCTCTACCTCACCCTCTCCTTCCTTCTCCCTCTCCCTCATATCCATCCCCCTCCCCTTCCCTCTCCAATTATATTTTCGGGGAAAAAGAAAGAGAGAAAAAAAAAACGCGCTTTGCCTCAGGGGATATTCGTCCGAGGAAAATACACGAACGAAACGACATGATATGCATTGGCTGATTATCTGGCTCTCATTACGGTCTTGTGTTGATGTCCGTATCATGTCGGGAAACGACTCGCAAAGTTCCTGCCGATTCCCTAGATGAACAAAGTTTGTCCCTTCCCCTTACACCCCCCACCACCCATTACTGACCCTGTTTATTTTGCTTTCATTCCCTCATATCCCCCATTTACTTCTGCGTCCCTTCTTCATCTCATCCTTACTTCTCCCTCACCTATCCATCCCCCCTATTTACTTCTGCCTCCATCCCCATCTCCCATTTACTCCCTCTCCTTCCCTCTCTTTCTCCTTCGGCCCTTCCCCCTTCCTTCCTTTCTCCCTCCCTCCCTCCCTCCCTCGGCCCTTTCCCTACCCCCTCCCCCTTCTGCGCTGCGAGGCTGTGCAGCAGGAAGTGCTACGTGCTGCCATTAAAGGGCATATAACGAAACATTTCGAAGGACATCTTTTTTTTTTTCTTTTCTTTTTCCTTCTATTTTTCTTCTTTTCGCTTATTCCGACCGTCTATCTAGGGAGACAGCAAAGCGAGAGGAGAAAAGAGAAGGGAGATAGGAGGGGAAGAAGCGAAAGGAGAAGAGGTTGAATGCCAAGAAAAGAAGGCAAAGACAGAAGGATTTATCATATACGTTTATCCTTCAGAGCGATATCTTATCTCCCGATAACCTTCTACCCCGTTTCCACGTCCACACCCTCTCCTCCGCGCACCAGACCACACACATCGTTTCCCCCTCCCCCCTTTCCCCCGGCTGTGGCATCCATTCCGATAGAATATCCTGCGCACACGGCAAAGTTTCAATCGCGCCGCGTCAACGAGCCGCAGCGCTCATAAAGTACGAGCCGAGTACCGCGAGAGAAACATTTTGTCATGTTCGTCTGGCATCACGTCCACAGCGGAGCACAGGAGCGGCCATGATGCAGTGGGTCGTGGCTCGGCTCAAAGCAGGAGAGGGGTGGGGGGTGGGGGTGGGATGGGGGGAAACCGACCGAATTGTTGGTCTCTTTGATAAAAAATGTGCCTAACTTTTTGGGCATTATCAATTATCTCAAACGATTTATCGCGTTGTTTTATGACCATATACTTGATTTTTTTTCTCACCGATGAATTTGTCGACCGTTTTACGTGATTCTACATGACTATATGCTACATTAATTTTGCATTCTCAAAGATCCAGCTGTTCTTCCACAATGGTTTGACAACATTCATACTCGACAAGCAGACACACACACGCAAACGACACTCCTAGAAACGTAATGATCAGGAGATTCGCTATATTTCTTATCGCACGATCACACATGAAATCCATACGACGTTAACACGCAGCCGTTACCTCATCTAGCCCTAATAATCAAAAGGTTAATCATACCGCTTTTCACAAATACAAAAACAAAACAAATAATAAAAGCACCTTCATGGACGCTTTTGCACCTCCTTTTACAACTGATTTTCAAAAATAAACCTTTAAATCATCTGTCTTCTGCGGCCCCAACTTCTATAATGTGTTATCATCCATCATGGCAGCAAATATACAACTCACTACTGCATCACACCAGATCACTGCTAAACCACACTTATTCAATATCAGTTCTCTCAAAGAGAAAGTGAGAGAAAGGAGAGAGAGAGAGAGAGAGAGAGAGAGAGAGAGAGAGAGAGAGAGAGAGAGAGAGAGAGAGAGAGGGAGAAAGGGGGGGGGGGAAGAATTGGAGAGGGGAAAGGGGAAGAGGTGGAATGAGGAATGGGAAGTGGGAGAAGGAGGGATAGAGGAAAGGAGGTGAAGAGGTAATGAGGGGGAAGGGAAAAGGGAAGGAGACAGGGGGATAAGGAAAGGAGAGGAAGTGGTGATTCAGGGAACGAGGTAATATGATTGAAGATATATAAAGGAGAACATATATTGTTTTATTCATTTATCTATTTGTTCTATTCAGTTTATTATCTCCGATATATCTCCCATAACAATTAGATATTTTAGATTCTTGACCTCATTATTACAAGTGAGAATGTAAGAACCTGCCTAAAAGTATATATTAAGATCTCACGCAGTACCTGTTTCCTAGGATGTCATGTACGATTTCGGAAGCGCCATGCTAAGGGGTATTCACTATGTACAGGAACTTTTAGTCAAGATCGCTGCAGGTGTAATTTACCCCTTCGATAACTGATGGCGCTAGTGTTGTTTTCGGTTGACCAATCAGTGAGTCAGTTACAATCAGCCGCTGGTTCGTATTGACCAATCCTGAGTAAGTCAGCTGATATGAAATGTAAACAGTTGTTGAGTGTTGTACTGGTAGTTATTGAATTGGTGGAATTAAGTTGGAAGAATATGATAAAAAGAGAAAAACAGAGAGAGAGAGAGAGAGAGAGAGAGAGAGAGAGAGAGAGAGAGAGAGAGAGAGAGAGAGAGAGAGAGAGAGAGAGAGAGAGAGAGAGAGAGAGAGAGAGAGAGAGAAAGAGAGAGAGAGAGAGAGAGAGAGAGAAAGAGTGAGAGAGAGAGAGGAGGGTAGAGGTGAAGAGAGATGAAGAGAAACAAACAGACAGTGAGAGACAGAAAATCAGATCGAGAGAAAAAAATATATAATATGGGATTAAGTTTAAGAAAGGCAGACAGACTGAAAAACATAGATTATGAGAGACAGGGAAAACAAAGGCCTAAGATCAAACATTCACCCAAGACCAACCGTTTGAAAAACATATCCCTTACATATAATACCTCTCCATCCAATAAACCATAAACTGAAATATAAGACAACTTGTCCGGTATAAAATATTACGAGGGATATTCACTTGATCGGGCCTCGGCAGTTAAAGTGCCTCAGCAGCAAGAAAGGATTTTCCATTTACACTACAAAGTATCATGTAAGGATTTACTAGGGATTTACGCCTGTTTTTATAAATACACATCAATTTCGCACGACCAATAAAGACATTAATGAAATAAAAGATATATAATAGTTATGATTTGACTATTTTTCTTTCACTTTAATAAATGCACATCAACTTAATATCATAGGATTACTGTTACTAGCAAACAAGGGAAACTGCAAATGAAATCGCATCAGCACGAATTCGCATGCGATGCAAATTCAGAAACTCATTTTGAACGGAAAGACTTTAGGGCGGAGGTTGGGGAGATGGAGGCGGAGGCGGCCAGGGTATGAGGGGGAGGGGACTAAAATTGCCACGGGGATGATCCTTATGAATGAAAAGAAGACAGTCGAACAACGTCCATGAATGTGAAAAAATAGCCACTCCTCTCCCCCCTCCCCCCCTGGAAGCCAAATAACAAAACAAAACGAAAAAACGAGCACCAAACAAGACAGTTATAATAACGACCAGGAATACCCAACACATCTTTTTAACCTTTCCTTTGGCTCCTATTTTTACGTTCTTTCTTTCTCCTTTCGGACAGACACCTGATGCATTATTTATCAAGGATCCTGAGGCCCAGGTACCTAGCATGGTCTGGGAGAGAGCTCAATACTAAGGATGGATATTGAATTGTCAGAATTGGTTAGGTTAGGTTAGGTTAGGTGGATTATCCAACAAGGGAGGAAGGCCAGCGTTGAGAATCTGCGAGGCAAAGCTGAGCCAGGGGGAGTATGTAGTTAGTGATGAAGGGGGAGGGGGGGGGGGGTTGAAATGATACAATGGGGATGGGATTATGAACTATTTGAGAGTACGGAAAGCAAGAGAGGAGGGATGGGAGGGGGAAGAGAGTGAAAATGAGAGGGGTATGTTGGAAGAGGAAAGGAGAGGGAAAGAGAGAGAAAGGGAGGAATAGAGAAGGCAGGGAGTGGGATTGAGGGAGGTTGGGGGGAGGAGAGGGAGAGTGAGGGAGCACGGGAGGGGGATGGGGCGGGGAGAGAGATAGAAAGAGAAAGAGAGAGAGAGACGGAAAGGGGAGGTGGGAAGTGGGAGGGAAGGAAATAGAGACAGAAAAAAAGGAGAGGGAAAGCAAACTGAAAAAAATGGGCGAGGTAAAGGAAGTCAAAAATGCAAAGAGGGAGAGAGGGAGATAAGAGGAGAGAAAAAAATTGAAAAATCAAAGACAGAAAAAAATAAACCACAAGCAAGTGCTTTTCTCAAGTGAAGTAAACCTGATGGAAGTTGAAGAAGAAGAAAAAAGGCCACTGATATCATAAATCTTAACTATATGTCCTTCAGTAAGGTATCTCAGCACATCCAATTTCCTCTTCATTCAATAAGGAGAAGCTCGACAACCACAAAACGTCTATTGGAAATCTCGCTTTTCGAGAAACGGATTTTGCAATCATGTGCCGATTGCAAAGAAAGCTCGCTTCACTCCATTAATCTCACCGAAATGGTCAGAACTTGTAAGCGGATAGATAGAACTTGTAAGAACTCGGGAAAGGGGGTAAGGCAAAGTAAGAAGGAGAGGGAGGGATATGGGGAGAAAGAAGAGATAGAGAGAAAGAGTAAAGGAGTAGGAAGCTGAGAGCAAGGAGAAGGAGGAGAGGGGATGGGAGAGGAGAGGGGGTAAAGTTGAGTAGGAGGGAAGGAGGGAGGAAGGGAGAGGATGAGAGCGAGGTAAAAGAAGGAAGACAGAGAGGCCGGAAAATGAGGCGGAAACAAAAGGAAGAGAAAAAAAGAAAGAAAATACCGAGCAAAAAAATAGGGGAAGGGAGGAATATATGTAAAGAAGACTAACCAAGACAAGACGAAAGACTAGCGGATCCAGACTTAATGTTTAGAGCATTATGAGCACCTGCAGTGTTCGAACCGATCGGCAAGTTAGGGCTTAAGTGATACTGTGCGTCAGATCGGCGTCATATGTATGGCTTACACAAGTTAGTTTGAGGAGCAACGACAAGTATAGGTTATAGTTTTGCAATCTGTTGTTATCGATCATGGCGCGCTGAAATAGATAGATAGATAGATAAATACATAGATATACAGGATGGTGGTAGTAGGAGAAAAGGAGAGGGACACAACGAGAGAGGGAGAGAGAAAGAGACTTTGACAAGTTTATTGAGACAAGTGGTTACGTACATCTCAAAAGGATGAAAGAGGGAGAGGGAGAGGGAGAGGGAGTGAGGGAGGGAGGGAGAGAGGAAAAGAGAGAGAGAGAGAGAGAGAGAGAGAGAGAGAGAGAGAGAGAGAGAGAGAGAGAGAGAGAGAGAGAGAGAGAGAGAGAGAGAGAGAGAGAGAGAGAGAGAGAGAGAGAGAGAGAGAGAGAGAGAGAGAGAGAGAGAGAGAGAGAGAGAGAGAGAGAGAGAGAGAGAGAGAGAGAGAGAGGGAGTGAGGGAGGGAGGGAGAGAGGAAGAGAGAGAGAGAGAGAGAGAGAGAGAGAGAGAGAGAGAGAGAGAGAGAGAGAGAGAGAGAGAGAGAGAGAGAGAGAGAGAGAGAGAGAGAGAGAGAGAGAGAGAGAGAGAGAGAGAGAGAGAGAGAGAGAGAGAGAGAGAGAGAGAGAGAGAGAGAGAGAGAGAGAGAGAGAGAGAGAGAGAGAGAGAGAAAGAGAGAAAGAAAAAAGAGAGAGAGAGAGAGAGAAAGAGAGAAAGAAAAGAGAGAGAGAGAGAGAGAGAGAGAGAGAGAGAGAGAGAGAGAGAGAGAGAGAGAGAGAGAGAGAGAGAGAGAGAGAGAGAGAGAAAGAGAGAGAGAAAAGAGAGAGAGTGAGTGAGTGAGACAGAGAGAAATAAAAAGAAATAAAGAGAAGGAGAAAGACAGAGAGGGGTACTTGCAAACAACATTAAAAGATTGTAAAACAGTTTTCGAAATGAAATCAGTTTGGTGTAAACTAAGTACGTGCCCCACATTATAGCCCCACATTTTGCTCAATCGCGGTCCTTGACCAGAACAAAGAACAACTTCGTCATTACTCTCAGTAGTGTAGGAACATTTGATAATGTGTGCCACCTCAGCCTCACCGCCAAACTTAGCATAATTGGATTTCGCGCGACCTCCTTAACCTTATGCAAAAGTCCCTCTTAGTTGATTGTGAACGATCACTCTCCGAAGGAGACCCTGGTATTCGCCAGTGTCCCGCATTGAAGTGTCCTCCGCCCACTTTCCTGAAATAATCTTGACTTTCTTCGGCTCGCTGCAGCGGCACACACTTACGCTGCATCTTCAGGTCCCCATATGACTGCGGTGACCATCAAACAACCGTCGTGCACATCAACCGCGTACTGCACATCATCTCACGGGGTAGACATTGGA
>BOPN01001797.1:212500-215000 GCA_017312705.2 Penaeus japonicus | reverse complement strand
GAAAGAGAGATAGAAGGGGGGGGAGGAAGGCACAAAGAAGTTAAATAAAAATCCTTTGAATTCATCCAAGCAAATATACAATAACAGTAAATATCTACTTCCACTCTGCGTTCACTCATGCGCAGAACACTCCTCTTGATCTCTGCATATCCAACCTAGATAAAATTCCTTTTTTTCAGACATTTTTACTAACGTGTAATATTTGTAATAGGATATCAGCTTCTAGTAAAAGCAGTGGATCTTCCTAGACAGTAAGTGTTTGCATGCATAAAGTTTATCTACTGGTATAGACGGTGCAATGGGTTATTGGTCAGCACAAGGGAATTATTTGTATGCATAACTGCTGGCACATAATCGATTTATTTTACATTAGCGAATCTGGTCGACCGAGTCCCTGCAATAAAATCATACAGCAAACCATTAAAATTGTCGGTTCGCTTGAACTCATTCAAAACATAAATGAATAAACGCAGCTTTTGCAATAGTCAACATAACCATATTATGCAACATATAGAATACACGAGGATCATCAAGTGTGTCTCTATGAGCTGAGTGATGTTAAAGCTCAATGTTATGATGCGATTACATATGCAGTTGATTCAGAGAGAATTATTTGAATGTTAATCCATCAAATGTTTTCGTATGCACCCAAACGGGTTATGTACACAGATTAACACATGTGTAGACCCCGTACTTTCCAATCCGATTTATATTTCCGTTAATCGGTTTATTTGACGCAATTCCACAGTGGAGGAATATGCGGGTATACAAACAATATACATATAAACATATATATATATATATATATATATATATATATATATATATATATATATATATATATATACATACATATATATACATACCATACAGACACACATATAAGAATAAACAAATTTATATACATATATATATACACACACACACACACACACACACACACACACATATATATATATATATATATATATATATATATATATATATATATATATATATATATGTATGTATATATATATATACATATATATATAAATATATATATATATATATATATATATATATATATATATATATGTATATATAAATATACGCATGAGAGAGAGAGAGTTCAAATTCAAATTCAAATTCAAACATTTTATTCCATAAATTACAATGGTTATTCATATAATAGAGAGAGAGAGAGAGAGAGAGAGAGGAGAGTAGAGGAGAGTAGAGAGAGGAGGGAGAGAGAGAGAGAGAAACGAGAGAGAGAGAGAGAAACGAGAGAGAGAGAAACGAGAGAGAGAGAGAAACGAGAGAGAGAAAAAAAAAGCGAAGCCCATAAAAAAAACGAATAAATCCACTTCCCCTCCTAAAGAAAATACTGCAAAGTCGAGACCGAATTCCACGAGTTGAAGATGCGGTGATCCTCTTATATAAAGTGCTGAGAAGCCGCCCCGGGAGCAACTTCATCTACTGCGCAACCCTCGCGATCTGATACCTCGCTTAGTTCTCTCTGACGGTCGTACCGCGGCGTGTGTTCGCTTGTGTGTGTGTGTGTGTGTGTGTGTGTGTGTGTGTGTGTGTGATAACCCAGGTAAACAAACAAAAAAGGGGATAAATAAAACACCTTTAGGTAACCAAGAAAAGGATAATAACAGTTTTTGAGAGAGAAAAATAGACATATTTCAAGGGCAAAATATTAGCCAATTCGGAAGAAAAATACATCCCAGTTTTAGAGAGAAATCCCATTTCAGCGGAAAAGAAATATCGTGAACAGACTTTGACTTTTCAGTTGCAAATTTTATTTTTTCATATAAGTCTGTAACTGACTATTGTAATCTTTGTATTCTGAAAGACAAAATATATACATGCATGTAGAGAGCTATGCTTCTGTGTGTGTGTGTGTGTGTGTGTGTGTGTGTGTGTGTGTGTGTGTAAATTATTCAAAAGTATATAAAGACAAAAAAGAAAAGAAAAAATACTTCTGTAAAATACTTCAGAAAAAACACTCCTCCGCAAACTCATCATGTAAATCTCATCGATTTCTTCGGCCGCGGAAGCCCTTAAAACAAGGCATTGAATCCTTGACCCTCACTTGGCTTCCCGTCCCCTTCCCCTTCACCTTCCAGCTCCCCCTTTGACCCCTCACCCCTCTCCCCCACCTAGTACCCATCCATCCACCAACCGACTCACCCACACACTCACCCACCCCACCCCACCCCACCCTACCCCACCCCTCCCCACCCCAGCCTCCCTCCCTTTCACCCCCGATTACGACTTCAATTGACAGATTTGTGTGGAATCGATATGACCTGCCTCATAGAATTCCGTCCGATGATATAAACACGTTGTGGATAGCGAGTTCAGATGGCTGAATTATGTAATCAGTGTTCCTTTGCCTAAATATTCTCTTCCTGAAACGATTGTGAATGTGTGAAATATACGTGGCACTTTTCATGGTAGAAATGGAATCGTGTAGAGGAAGTGGGGGAGAGGAACGGAGGGAGGGGGGAAA
>BOPN01001797.1:205000-210000 GCA_017312705.2 Penaeus japonicus | reverse complement strand
CGGACTATAGGCTATCGAATCTACAAATACAAAGATCACATAAAAGGCCATTGCTTATCGAAATACTAAGCCATATATCCGGTACGAATAAGAGACAAAAATATGATACATAAAAAGAAATAGATACTCGTATAGTCAGTACTTAATTATGGTAATGATTATAGTAATAGTTCGGTTATTATAAGTAATGGCAATTATGAGGAAAAAACATGAAATTAACCGTTCACTTGATCACAGCAATGAAAATAAAAATGGCATTGATAATATTAGTAATATTGATGATAATAAGGATAAAAAACTATAATAATAGTAAAAATGATGATAATGATAATAGCATCAATAATAATAATAATAACAATAACAGGAAGAATATGAATGATAATGATAATAACAATATTATCAACAATAACAATATTAAAAGCGTAGTCACTGACATCATTAATAAAAACAATGACAATAATAATCACGAACACAACAGCAATACTAAATTAACAACAGCTGCAACAAATCTCCCTGGTAAAGTGGCGACCATTTTCTCATTCAAAAATAAGCCAATTACTAGTTCGGACACTCGTAATTGGTAAGTCACCCATCAGAACACGCCGCTTCGTTTTCTATTTTTTTAAGCCATGAAATTCTACCACGGAAATCCCATTGTGGAAACGTGGAACGAACGCCATAAATGTTGCTGTAAATGTATCGACGTATTGTTGTAAATGTATCTTTGATGTTCAAAATGGGTGAATTCGATTTAGTACGTTGATGTTCGTTATACTTTTCCGTTGCGAGTTTCTAGATATCAATAAAAAGTGCGTGAAAAATAAATGTATTAGTTTTGAAAACAAGATATATATATACAAGAAGATTGCCATCGAAAAGATCTTTGTAGCAAGATGAATTAACGACCTTTGTATATCTGTAACTATTTATCTATTTATTGTTATGAATATAAAAATACATGTGTGTTTGTGCCATTCTATATGTGTGTGTGTGTGTGTGTGTGTGTGTGTGTGTGTGTGTGTGTGTGTGTGTGAATATGTACATATTTATGCAGGTGTATGTGTGTCTGTATGTATGTAGAGGAATACTCTTGCTCCCATAAGAAATTTAGACAAAAATATAGAAAAAAAACATTAATTATCAGCCTGCTAATTAAAGTAATATTTATAGCCAGGAGGCCGTGACATGTCAGCCTCGCAGCAGTTATAAAGTTCATATCGAATAATGTGTTTTTTGTTCGTTTGCCGCTTTTTCCTTCATTGAAGATAAGCATCAAAGTCTGGAAGGAGAAATGTGGGAGTTGCAAAAGAGGATGAAAAAGTAAAGTGA
The DNA here is from genome assembly GCA_017312705.2 of Penaeus japonicus. Taxonomy (NCBI): domain Eukaryota; kingdom Metazoa; phylum Arthropoda; class Malacostraca; order Decapoda; family Penaeidae; genus Penaeus; species Penaeus japonicus. The sequence goes on along the minus strand of BOPN01001797.1, from coordinate 208,671 downwards.
GTGAGGGAACGGGAGGAAAAGAGAGAGGAAAAAAAAGGAAAAGGGAGAGGAGAAAGAGAGGATAGAGGGTTTGTGTGAGAGAAGGAGGAGGGATGATTGGAGAGGGAGAGAACGAAATAGTGAATGGAAACAAAAAGAAGGGAAGGGAAATGGGAATCTGAGTGAGAGTGAGAGAGAACGAGGGAGGGAGGGAGTAGATAGGGAGTGAAGAGAGTAGTGATAGAGAGCGAGAGAATATTTGCCCTACCTATAAGTCCATTTACCTGACCTCCCCCCATCCCCCTCCCCTCCTCATCCTCATCCTCCTTACCTCTCCCCATCCAAACTATAAGACATCCCTGACCTTCCTCCCCCCCTTCCCCTTCCCCTTCCCCTTCTCCTTCCCCGCCCCCTTCCCTACCCATCCTTGCCATACATCCCCTAAGATACTAAGGTCTTGAGAAGGATTAAGGAGCATCGCCAGAGTCTCTCATAGCAACGCCCCGGACACCTTCATTGATCCCAAGATGCTCCGAGGATCTTGGCCCCGAGATGATGATGATGACGATGATGATACTGATGAATGATTCTGCAGCGGGTCATAGAAAGAACGAGGGGAAGGAAAGAGTGTATGGGGAGGAGAGAGGGAGGAGGTGAGGAGGGGTGGAGGATTGGTGGAGAGAGAGAGAGAAAGCCAAGGAGTAAAGAAGGGAGGGAATGAAGAAGGGAGGGGGGAGAAGGGAGGAAAGGAGTGAGGGAAGAAGAGAGGGAGTGAGGGAAGAATTGAGTAAGGGATGGGGGGAAGGGAGAAATGGAGTGAGGGAAGGTAGAAGAGTGAGAGAGAGCAGAGAGAGAGAGAAGAGAGAGAGAAAAGGGAGAAAAGAGAGAAAAACAAAGACAGCCAGAGAAACAAAAAGAGGAAAAGAAGGAAAGCGGGACGAAAAATCTTGATCATGGCAAGACCCGTAACTTCCCATACCCAACAAAGAGTTTAACCTGGATGATCTAAGACCCACCGCAAGATACCGCAGTGCCATTCTTCGAGTAATCCAACCTATGGAGCTACATGTTCAACCAAAGACTTTTATTGGTAATGGCCATAGAGGAGAGAAGAAGGGCGTAGCACACTTGGACCTTTTCATTTCTTTTCTCTTCAAGACTCTAATGCTGTTAAAAGTTTTGCTTTTATGGTGTTGGAATTGGGAGCCCTTTTTTGCGTCGACAATACGCTTGACTTGGTTTATGCCTTTCAAATGTTAGACTCTGACTCTATCAGTATTTTTTTATATTTTTTTTTCTTCTGACACTGAGTATTGCATTATATCATTTCTTGTTTGACACTTTTTTGTAGTTTCTTGATTTATGCGATTGCTGACCATCTGTTTTCCTCGCATTAAATTAGTCGGTAGGAAAAAAAATATATACTCCATTCTTTAGCAAGATAATAACCAGACATATTTTGTTTGTTTCGAAGTCAATTAACTGCTTGTCTGCTCGTTTTCCTGTGTTGCTATATTCACTCTTTGCCTTTTGTTAGGTTATGTTTTGTTTTTCAATCCTTTTTCATTTATTCTTTTTTCTCTCTTTATCTTCGCTCTCTATCTCTCTCATTTTCTCTCCCTCTCTCTCTCACTTCCTCCCTCTTTTCTTTAGTCCTCATTCTCTCCCTCTTTTCTCTAGTCCTCTCTCCCTTCCTCTCTTCTCTCCTTTCTCCCTTCCACTTTTCTCTAACCTACACCCTCCCTCTTTTCTCTCATCCTTACCCACTCCCACTCCTCTCCCCTTCGCCCTCTCTCTTCCTCACCCCCTCCCCCTCTCCATCTCCTACTCTCTCCATAGCATCTCATCCACTGTGTTAGAAATAACATCAGCTTTCATTTAGTGTCAATTTTCCTTTCCTAGACTATCAAATGAAGCTATTTATATGCTAGTCCTACCTTTGAGCTTCTTTGACTTATCATCTTCCTATTCTTCTCCGGATACAAAACTTCAGGGCGTGTTGACATAGGAGTAGCAATGAAGGCATTGTGTTGTGATGAGGGTCATGGGGCCTCCCTTGACATTTATGGTGACTTATCTGTTAGTCTAATCGTTACGATTATCATTATCAATATCATTAGTATTGCTACTACTAGTATTACTCATTTAATTATTTTGTTTTATTCTTTTATCTTTTTTTATCAACATCATCATTAACATTACCATTACTACTATTATCCTTATCATCATTTTGTCACTCTGTCAGCATTATTCAATTATTTACTGAGCGCCAGACAACTTGCGCCATAATTATTGCTTGGAGAGGCAAACTTAGGTGGATGGCCGCTCTCGACCTCTCCGCACTCTCTCTTTCTTTCTTTGGTTAAACATGATGAACACACGTTCGATGTTCGTGACGATAGTATCGGAAATTCAGCTCGGTAAAATACTTCCCCCTTAAGTGTTGGTCTGGCGGTTGGTCTTGCCTTCTCCCTCTTTATTTGTTTGTTTGTTCTATCACTCTACGGTATATTTTTACCATGCTGTCTATCGGTCTTTTATTCTCTCTCTATCTCTGCCCCCCCCCTCCTCTCTCTATCTCTCTCTCTCTCTCTCTCTCTCTCTCTCTCTCTCTCTGCCCCCTCTCTCTGTCCCCTCCTCCCCTCTGTCTCTCCCCACATTCCCTCCTTTTAATAATTCTTATTTCCTAATATATAAATAATTACCTCTCACCATCGACCCGTTTGTAATTCAAACCTTCACTCCACTTATTCTTTTTTTTCCATTTCCTTGCCTATTCTCATCCTCTATACCCCTTACACGATCATGGTATAATTTCGAATCCCCCCCCTCCCCCACTACTCCCCGACTTAGAGAAACTAGGATAGACTCGGCCAGGCTACGACCCTCGCAAATGTACACGTCTGAGAACCATCACACCGGAAAGGAGATGATGCGGCCGTGTCTCTCTCTCTCTCTTCTCTTCTCTCTTCTCCCCTTCTCTCTCTCTCCCCCCCCCCCTCTCTCTCTCTCCCTCATTTGCCCGATGATATCTGACTGGTACATTTGCCCACGCTTGGCATTTTGCAACATTTGTACGTTATCGTCGCTGTGGATTATTGGTACCCATACACTATTGCATACCTAGGCCTACACAGAGGGGAATATATCTTTTTATTCATATACTTGCATTGAAGCAAGTTCTTTTTGACAATTTCTTATCAGAGAATTATGTTTTGCAATTACATGTTTTAATTGTTACTGCACTTTATTTATTCATTAATCATTCATCACTGTTATTTTAATCACCATCATTCCCCTTAGAATTACAATCATTACCATTACTACCATCATTATCACCACCTCTGCACTTCAATCATAAATCAAAAACCCAAATAGACAAAAACAAACAGTCAAATGTAAGGAAATTTACAAAAACATTTCTCGCGTCAAGTCGTATCTGAAACTGTCATTATTCCGTTAGTTAAAAGCCAGGTATCTATCCTGCACTTCGCAAGCTAATTCATTCTGTCTTTTGGAAGGTGCCAGTTGAACTTGCAAAAATCTACTTGAATCGATTCAATGCTATTTTTCTGTAAATCTATGGGGTAAAGTAAGTTCATAGACGCAAATAGCTGATCCGTTTGACGCAGAGAAAGTGTATTCTATCCAGGGTGATCTCCATTTGAAAAGCAGTCGGAGAGGTTAATTTT
>BOPN01001797.1:177500-180000 GCA_017312705.2 Penaeus japonicus | reverse complement strand
GGGAATTAATGCGTTTCAAGTTCATTGAATTGGTAAACAAATAATTTTATCCAGTTTGCGTTATCATTCACCCCATCAAAATAAACGTTGGTATATTCAATATTTTTAATTAAGGATAAGAACTCTATATAACAGCATCGATCATCATCTATCTTTCGAAATCTACATTACTGCATGTAATAAAAAGGGGAAATGAAATTTTATAGATAATTCATAAAAAAAAGACTAACAAGCAGGGCGACACGTTTTTGCTTCAAATTTCATACATTTACAAGGGTGCATCAGCTTTAATGCAATATAGTGTAATTATTGACGGTAATATAATTATAGTAGCTATGGTGCTTTCAGAGTGTTTTCGTTTTTTTTAGTTATAAAAAAGGATGGTCGAATTTTATTGATCAAGATGATGAAAACAGCTGATACATTCCGAAAAATGCTATTGGAAAAAAAGGGAGGTCATAGTTCCTATATAGCCATGGAATCGATCAATCAATCGGGAACCGCACGCTCCCTGCGCTTCCAGCTACTGGAACATTTCTAAAACAATCATTATGACACTTTCGCCGGTTACAATTATCATCCATCGCTTTGTGAAAGGATGCATAAAGTGAATACAGCGTGCCTGATTCCTTTGACAAACTCCATCAACTGCCTGTCATACACATACAACCAACGCTTTTCATTGTCCGCATTCCGTAAGTCAGATATTCAGATTCACCAACCAAACAAAAAAAAAGGAATAAAAGAAGAAGAAGGAGAGAGAGAGTGAGAAGAGAGAGAGAGAGAAAAAAAAAGAGAGAGAGAAAAAAGAGAGAGAAAAGAGAGAGAGAGGGAATGAGAGAGAAAAAAAAAGAGAGAAAAAAGAGAGAGAGAGAGAGAGAGAGAGAGAGAGAGAGAGAGAGAGAGAGAGAGAGAGAGAGAGAGAGAGAGAGTGTTAAAAAACCATAAAACATATTTGTTCACAAAACTCAATGGCATCAGAAATGTTTGGTATTAGTTATAGATTTACAGTGATGACGCTTTACTCACTACTACCTTATTTCATTGGCAAGACAAGTGGGGATCAATTAATAGAATATATATATATATACATATATATATATATATATATATATATATATATATATATATATATATATATATATATATATATATATATATATATATATGTGTGTGTGTGTGTGTGTGTGTGTGTGTGTGTGTGTGTGTGTGTGTGTGTGTGTATCGCATGCTTTGATTGAATTAGATTTTTCAACTGAAATAACTCGACGTCAAAATGAAAATCAAGATAAATCTAATCAAGAGAAAAGTGAGCATGACTCTAAACACTCAGGCTCTTTGCTTTTGCACTCGTGATACATTTTACGTAAATGCTTGTACAAAATGATAATACATTTTAATTAAGGATATATTTGACGTTAATCTTGAGTGCAATGAGGTACGGAGGTAGGAAGAAGGAGAAACGGAGAGAAATAGAGTGAGAGAGTGAGAGAGTGAGAGAGTAAGAGAGTGAGAGAGAGAGAGAGATGGAGAGAGTGAGAGAGAGAGAGAGATGGAGAGAAGAAAGAAAAAAAGAGAGGAAGGAAAGAAAAAAAAGAAGAGAGGGAGGAAAGAAAGGAAAAAGAGAGGGGGTGAGAGTGAAATACAGACATAGGGGGGTAAGGAGGCACAACTTATGACTTCCATATTATAGACCTCTGTTTTTGTCTGCCTAGCTGCCACTCTCTCTCTCTGTATGTCTATTCATCTACATCTTTCCTTCCCTCTTCCTCTTTTTCTATCTCTTCCTCCCTCCCTCTCTTTCTTTCTCCCTCCCCCCCTCTCTTTCTTTCTCCCTCCCTCCCTTTCCCTTTCCCTCTCTTTCTCCCTCTCTTTCTCCCTCCCTCCCTCCCTCCCTCCCTCTGGCAGATTAGAGCAACTCTGCACAACTAATACATCCAAAGCCTGATAGAGGATTAACATTCACCAATCCTTCCCGGTGAGCCTTTAACATGGATTCTCAATCAAGGCCTGGGATGATGACATTCCTCTTTTCGATTTGATTCTCAACGCACCTTTTTTTTCTTTTCTTTTTTGCCGTTTACATCAATTCCCAATCCGTTTCGCACTTTTCTGTCTCTTCTTTCTTTCTATAATTATGGGTGTAAGATGGATAGAAAACAAGGGCTGAGTGAAGTGAATGGACAATTTATGTATGCGTGTGTGTGTGTGTGTGTGGGGGGGGGGGGGTTATGTATATTTGCGTGTATACGTATGTGGATACGTGCGTGGGTGTGCATGCGTGTGTGTGTACTAGTGTACGTAATTTACGTGGGTAGATACGTGAGCGGGTGGATGCGCGTGCATGTGTACGTACTACACCTGAGTCTATACGCGGGCTTGCATGTGTGCATGTATATGTATACGCACGTACGCTCGTTAAGTATACACGTGGGGGGGTTATGTCTCTGCGCTCGATTGCTCGCGTTTTCTACCTTGATATTACACAGTAAACGGGTGG
>BOPN01001797.1:117500-120000 GCA_017312705.2 Penaeus japonicus | reverse complement strand
ATCTTCATCAGTAACACACTACAGTACAATGATATAGCGTAACGTCATTTGTTAATGAGATGCCTAAATTTGGGCGAACATTTGTCCCTATGAGATACGAGACTGGAAACTTTCTTCTTGTCACCTTGTTCTTGCTTGTACTCTCGGCTTCCTCCCTTTCTCATCTGGGACGCGGTACCATAGAGTCCTTGATGATGGTCCTCGAAAGCAAACACTGGTTATCATCTCGTATTAATGTGCACCCCGAGTCGTTTTCACTAACTAATACCTCCGCTAATACTAGTCACGCACTAGTGGATACATTAACCAAGACATCAGAGAAGAAAACAAACAGAAAAACAAAACAGAAAAACAATCAAATGCACAGGTCCCTCACGAGACACGGTGGACCGACGCGACGTGGACAGGCGAGAGTGAAGGTGACAAGGTGGCGGCAGAAGATCGACAGCAGATCATTACTTTAAAGGGAACTTCGCCGGAAGTCACATGCTTTACCGAACGCCGGCCTTTGTGACCGGTCCGAAAGGAGACGAAGAATTCTACTCTGAGGATACTGTGAAATTTGGCGAATGTCAATGATTCCTGTCACTCTCGGGTTGTTGATTGGGATTACATTTATTTCCAGTTTTAATTTATAAGTGTTTAAAGGCGATTTCTTTCGGTATTGATATGGGTGTGATTCCTTAAAGACACATCGTACACCTTTCTTGTTAGTATTGTAACACTGGGGGAGAATCCGAAACCTTTTTGAATCCTAAGGTGAGGTCACATTCTTCTCAGTTAAGTACTCCTAGTAAAATAAATGATTTTTCTAACATATTTGTTCCATATGAAATAAGATCACGGGGTATACATTCAGAGAGAGCATGGGAAAGAGGGAGAGGGAGAGGGAGAGGGAGATGAAGTGAGAGAGAGAGAGAGAGAGAGAGAGAGAGAGAGAGAGAGAGACAATCAAATTCTTTTATTAACAAGAAGATTGCGCCTCCCTCCATCCGCAATAAACCAACAACGACAACCACTAAAAATCGCGTAAAAAGGGGTAAGAATCATTAACCCACAGGAGCGCGGATATGCCCAAAGCCGTCAACACAGGGAAGCAACATCAATAGGACCATTTTCTCAAATCTCCTGAAGGATATCATATTTCCTGTGTTTCCTGTCGGCGTGTGTGCCCTTCACCGCCAAACAGGATTTCTCCTCCTGATTTCCCCCCCGCTTGCTGTAGGTCCGTGAAACTAAAATTATATCGAGAAAAGGGTAAATTTATTCAGTTACTGGTAAATTTATTGCGAAAGTGTTTATCATTCTGATCGGTTTTATGGTTTGGTTTTACGATTAAAAACAGTTATGAAGAGTTACGAGGGATGATGATCAACTTATGAATAAAGGATAGAAAAGCAGGACAAAGATAGAGATAGGAAAATAATGGGTAAAGACGATCAGAAAATTTATAGTGGGATTAAAACACTAAAAATAAATTATGCTAGTAGTATAGCGTGTATAATTATAGTATAATAGTATTTTTTGCCCTATCATTTAAAAAATATTAACTATTACAATTGCAAAAAACTCCCCAAATCATGAACAACATTGAACCTTTAATTGAAATTTTAGAAATAATTCAGTGATGTGATTAATCATTTTGCCATTGTGAGGAACATGTTAAAGAGTATAATGGTGCTGGTTATCAGGATGATGAATATGACAATTATGATGGCGGTGTTGATGATGATGATAATGATAACGATGATGATGGTGGTGATGATGATAATGATAATGACGATGATGATGATAATAATATTGATTATAATGATGATGATAATTGTGGAGGTGATAATCAAGATGAAGACAATGATTATGACGATAAACACACAAAAAAACGTAAGTAATGGCGTGTCTTGTAGCATTTTGCATATGCAAAAATACAAGTAAAATGCAAGAAATTTCATATTACATTAGGTGATACAATTTTGTAAACATTAAATTTGGGGAAAATATTACCCCTTGAGTAAGAAAAGAGGGAAATTCCTGTATTTACTTAATTACGTTTTTGCGATACTTTGGGTTCTACTATGTGTATGTGTGTGTGTGTGTGTGTGTATGTGTGTGTGTGTGTGTGTGTGTGTGTGTGTGTGTGTGTGCGCGCGCGCACGTAAACTGTCGAGATATATTATCACAAAAACGCCATAAAGAATCAAATATGAATATATACATACACATTTGTAAACACTGTGCGTACGTGTTATTAAAGCCAAGAAAAATATTAGAATTCTTCATAATGAAACCAGATTGCGTTTCGAAACCTCACGAAATCTACAAAATCCCTACAAAGCGTCCTAAAGTACATCATCCTATCATAATAAGGTCTGAAAGGTCCCAAAAGCCGAGAATTCCGGTCGCTCGTTCCTCCAAATGTTGTCGTCGGTTACAACAAAAATACTCGCCAGCCTACTCAAGCTTAGGTGCATTATACCATCTCATTTCTAGCTTTGAAATCCTG
>BOPN01001797.1:67500-70000 GCA_017312705.2 Penaeus japonicus | reverse complement strand
TCTTTTTTTTTCTATTAGTATTATTGTTATGACAATGATTGCGGTTCTAGTTTCCCCTTTTTCGTCTTTGCTACCTTCCCCTCTCTCCCTTTTCTCTAAGTCTTCTTTCTCTTGCGTCTCCTTTTCTCTAGTTTTGCTATTTTGCATTTCTCGAGTCTTCCTTTTCAAGTTCTCTCTTTCTCCCTTTCTCTAATTTCATCTCTTTCCCTCTCTGTAACTTCTCTATTCTGTAGCTTTCACTTTCTCTCTCTCTCTTCCGTTCCCTCTTTCTACCCTTCTCTAGCTCTCTCTTTCCCTAGTTTCCCCTTTCTCTCTGGCTCTCCCTCTCCTTCTCTCTTCTTTCTTCTTTCTCTCTTTCTCTGGTTCCCCTTTTCTACCTTTCTCCAGCTCTCTCTTTTCACAGTTTCCTCTTTCTCTCTAGCTTTTTCTTATCTAGTTTCCCCCTTCTCATTCTAACAACGTTCCTCATCTCTCTCTTTCTAGTGTATTTTTCTACATATCTCCAATGTCTTTATCTCTTCCTCTGTTTTTTTTTCTCTTTTTTTTGTCTACCTCTGCCTTTTCCCCTCTCCCTAGTATTTCCTTTCTCTCTTTCTCATGTCCCCCCTCTACCTTTCTCTAGCTCTCTCTTTCCCCAGTTACCCTTTTCTCTTACGCTCTCCCTTTCTCTTTAATTTCCTCTTTCTTCCTCTCTCCAGCATCCCGTTCCTCTCTCTAGTTTACTCCCTTTCTCCAGTTTATAATTTTTCCCTTATTCTACTCTCCCCTACTCTCTTTCTCTCTACCTTCCCCTTTCTCTCAACTTTCCTTTTCCTCCCTTTCTCCGTAGTTTCCCCTTTCTACCTTTCTCTCAACTCTCCGCTTCCTCTCCTTCTCCCCAGCTTCACCTTCCTCCCTCTCTCCCTTTCTCCCAACTCTCCGCTTGCTCTTTCTTCCTAGCCTCTCCTTCCTCCCTTTCTCCCCAGCTTCACCTTCCTCCCTCTCTCCCTTTCTCCCAACTCTCCGCTTCCTCTTTCTTCCTAGCCTCTCCTTCCTCCCTTTCTCCCCAGCTTCACCTTCCTCCCTCTCTCCCTTTCTCCCAACTCTCCGCTTCCTCTTTCTTCCTAGCCTCTCCTTCCTCCCTTTCTCCCTAGCTTCACCTTCCTCCCTCTCTCCCTTTCTCCCAACTCTCCGCTTCCTCTTTCTTCCTAGCCTCTCTTTCCTCCCTTTCTCCCTAGCTTCACCTTCCTCCCTCTGTCCCTAGTTTCCCCTACCTCCCTTTGGCACATTCCAGTTTTGAAATACAAGGAATAACATCGGATTTCTGTTGTGGCAAGATTTCCTTTCTCCTCGCGTGAGAATGCATTTTCCGACGTCAGATATAATTTCTCAGCTTGACCTGCATTCTCTTGATCATTTCAGTTGGAGTTGCTTCATTTTGGTTTTGATATGTATGACTTTTTTGTATTATTGTCATTGGTATCATTGATTAGTATGATCATTATTACTATCATCATTATCTTTTTTCCTTATAGATATGATTATTATCATATCTTTTATCATTATTATTAGCATTGTTGGTATTAACATTATTGTCATTACTATCACTGTTATTATTATTTGAATGATTATTACTATGAATTTTGTTACCATTATAATTATTATTGTTAATGTTTTTACTAACATCATTATAATCATCATAATTATTATCATTATCATTATTATCATCATTATAATCATTATAATTATGACAATCATTGAGCACTATCAGTACCCTCATTAATACTATCATTATTATCATTATTAATATCATTTGTATCATTTTTGATATCTATATTATTCCTATCATTCCTATCATCACTATCATTACTACAATAATGATAATCATTATCAGTATCACTATTATCAGTATCAGTGTCACCATAATCATTATCACATCGATAGGGATAATGTTATTTCATCGTTGATAATACTGAATATGAGATAAGTTAAATTTTTTGAGGTTTCCTTATCCCCGGAGAAGGCTGATAATGTTAATGCAATTACGTTCATAATGGTGTTATTACCTAAAAGTTATGATAATCATATTACATATCCTGATACGTAATGATGTCACATATTCAGAAATAATAAAGGCTTACAGTAATCTTGATATGAAAAGAAGGAGAAGAAGGAGAAGAAGGAGAAGAAGAAGAAAGAGAAGAAGACGTAGAAGAAGAAGAAAAGATATAAACAAATCCAAAAAACAGCAGTAAATGAAAGAGAAAACCAGACGAACACATAAACAAACAAACAAACAAAAAAGAATCACATAATAATTCGATAAAAAACAAACAACGAAGAATGAAACAACAGACTATATCAAAATAATATAATTCCCAAGATAAGGAATGATAACGACTCTTATCTCTCTCCCTTAATGGGTTTATGATGGTAATAAGGCTGCGATTTGAGGATGTATTTTGGCGTTGCTTGAATTAAAAGGATATGATGAACGACTTTGCTTTGTGGTGAGAAAGGG
>BOPN01001797.1:35000-37500 GCA_017312705.2 Penaeus japonicus | reverse complement strand
GTGTTATTGATGTGTGTGTATTAATCTAGTGATAATTTGACCATACCATAGCATCTCTTATTAAAGAAAAAAAATATTTAAAAAGATATATGTCCTTGCACTCTCTTTTTCATTCTCCGCTTCCTCCCCATCACAATAGGATGATAAAGAAAGGAAGAAAGAAAGAAAGAAAGAAAAAAAAAACGCACCCTCCTCTTTTTCTTCCTCAGTCTCTCTCTCCAAATCCAAAGGCACGAATTCCGATTATATAAATAACAGATAGCCCTCCGCCGCAAATAATGAAAATATAAAAGGAAGGATTGATAAGAGCAGGTCTTCCCACAAAAATAAGAATCCATGAAAAGGAACTCTTCTCCCTTGACAAAGACTAATGGCCATCACTTTTGGGAATCGCTTTATTTCGCTCATTTACTTTTCTTCGGGATGCCGCAAACCTGCCCCGGGAGGGAGAGGGTCTCATTCATAGCTAAGATAAACTATTGGGAAAGATTTCTATTGCTGGGAAATGCGTCGTTGGGTGACGCAAACATCATTTGTTTTACGTGTGGTATTATTATTTTTTAAAAAATATTCCCTTTCCTTTTTTTAAGCAGAGATGGGTGTGTTTCTATTGATTTCTATTGCTGGAAAATGTGTCGTTGAGTGACGCAAACATCATCTGTTTTACGTTTGGTATTATCTTTTTTTTTTTAAACTGCCTTTCCTTTTTCTATGCACAGATGGGTGTGTTTCTATTGATTTCTATTGCTGGGAAATGCGTCGTTGAGTGACGCAAACATCATCTGTTTTACGTTTGGTATTATCATTAAAAAAAAATTATATTGATTTCTATTGCTGGGAAATGTGTCATTGACACAAATATCGTGTTTTACATTTGGTATTATCATTTTTCCTTTTTTTAAACATTTCTTTTCCTTTTTTTTTCAAATTACTGTTTCTTTTTTTTTAAGCACAGATGGGTGTGTTTCTATTGATTTCTATTGCTGGAGAATGTGTCATTGACGCAAACATCGTCTGTTTTACGTATGTTATTATAATTTTTCTTTTTGTTCCCATTTTTGTTAAGCATAGATGGCTGTATATATTTCCTTTTCGTTTTTAAAAATATTCTTTTTATTCTAGACACTAACACCCATGTGAATTTTTCACCGTACAAAAATAGAAAGAATATTTTTTTCACCAGCACATCAGTCTCTTTCCTCACATAAAAAAAAGAAAGAAAGAAAAAAAAGAACCTTTTACTTTTGCAGTAAATCCAACTCCTGTTTTTATCCATATACTCATGATATGACATAATATTATTTTATCAAGCATTAGCGACAAACGTCAGTTATATCGATATTACTCTCCGGTAACTTCTCTCCCCCTTTCACAAACAAACATCAAAGCTAAATGTACATCGCGCCAAGGAACGGGGACATGCTATACATTTTGTGTGGATACCATCGCATGTTGGAATCGCTAAACATGATCATGCTGATCGCTTAGCGAGGGCAGGATGTGATAAGCAAATTGTGGATATAGACTTTGGCATACCTCTTGCTAGGATCTCACACATAATAAGAACCTCCAATAGGGAGGACTTGATGGAGCTAACAAACTCTCAAAGACCTGAAAGCTGTAGCATAAAACATTTTGACCAGTTCTCGCAGGAGAGATTCATTTATGGGTCATACAAGACAAGAACAAGACAATGTGATATTGTGACTGCAAGAATTAGACTTGGATACAGAATGTATTGGCAGGTCAGTTCAGAATGCAATGTAGAAGAAACTAAATGCAGACTTTGCAACGAAGAGTATAAACGAACACTTGAACATTACATTTCAGAGTTATGCAGAGTTATGTAATTATTTCATAACATCAACTGTACTAGAAGATGTACTTATGCTATATCCGAAATTCGGTATATGATACCCTATTATAACATTTATCAAATGTCTATTCACGTTGATATACTATAGAATATAATCATGTTATTACCTTAATTTGTAATACAATGTTAGCAACAATGTCATGACTACATAAATGTATCAAAGCTTGCCCATGCCTGTGCAGTTAGCCAGGGTGGTAAATAAAGATCTAAACTAACTAAACTAAACTAAATAGACAGGAAAGGTATGCAGAGTTATGTAATTACTTCATAACATCAACTGTACGAGGAGATGTACTTATGCTATATCCGAAATTCGGTATATGACACTCTATTACAACATTTATCAAATGTCTATTCACAGTTGATATACTATAGAATATAATCATGTTATTACCTTAATTTGTAATACAATGTTAGCAACAATGTCATGACTCTAGATCAATGTATCAAAGCTTGCCCATGCCTGTGCAGTTAGCCAGGGTGGTAAATAAAGATCTAAACAAAAACTAAACTAACATCAAAGCTACGCGCATTATCATATATCACGCCACTTCAAGGCCACGCGCGCCGTCTTCGCGATTTTTCCTTGATTCTCCGTGGTAGACATTTTCCCTTGCAGATTTT
>BOPN01001797.1:10000-17500 GCA_017312705.2 Penaeus japonicus | reverse complement strand
AATAAAGCAAACCCACGCAGTGTCGCCAGATTTTATTCCGCGACTCAAAACGCCACCGACAAGAGGCTGGTGGAGGGAATCCCGAATCTCTTCTGGGATTGTCCTCTTTTTTTGTTTCTGCTTTCTCTCGTTCTCTTTGTATCTGTTTCTCTTACTCTCACTCTCTTTCTATCTCTCTCTCTCTCTCTCTCTCTCTCTCTTTCTCTTTCTCTTTCTCTTTCTATTTCTCTTTCTCTCTCTCTCTTTCTTTTTCTTTCTCTATCTCTATCTCTCTCTCTCTCTCTCTCTCTCTCTCTCAAGGAAGGAGGAGTGATGGGGAGGATATCATCTTTTTTTTCTAACATTTTCATCTCATTCGCGTTCTTCCATTTTTCGTTCCCCATTTTGCTTATGCCTTTCCCTCTATTTTTTTTCCTCGTTTTTCATATTGGAAATCCTCACATTCATTGATTCAGCTCTACTATTCTCCTCTCCTTTTCCTTCTCATCCACTTTCTCTTCCTCTTTCTCCCCCTACTCCTTCATCTCTTCTTCTTCTTCTTCCCCCTCCTCCTCAACTGCCCCCCCCCATCCCCAAGGCCCTCTTCCTCAACCCCCCTCTCTCTCCTTCCCCCCCTACCCACCCCCACCAGTGCGTTCAGTACATCGGTCAACTTGTTCGAGCGGCCATTCTTGTCCCTGAGAGATGAGACCGGCAGAACGGGCGCCTATTGTATGTACTCGAGGCTTCTTCCCCGCCCTCTCCCTGTCCCCCCACCTTCCCCCTTCTCTCTCCCCGTCCCTCTCCCTCCCCATCCTCCATTGCCCTCTCCCCCTCTCCTCCTTTCCCTCCACTCTCCCCGTCCCTCCCCCTCCACCTCCTCTCTTCCCATCCTTCCCCATCCCCCTCCTCACTCCCCGTCCCTCCCCTCCCCCTCCTTGTCCCCTTCTCCCTCCCCGTCCACTTCTCCATCCCCCTCCCCCGTCTCTGTACCCCCTCCCCCTTCCCTAACTCCCCGTCCCTCCCCTCCCCCTCCTTGTCCCCTTCTCCCTCCCCGTCCCTCCTCTCCTCACTCCCCCTCCCCCTTCCCTAACTCCCCGTCCCTCCCCTCCCCCTCCTTGTCCCCTTCTCCCTCCCCGTCCCTCCTCTCCTCACTCCCCCTCCACTTCTCCATCCCCCTCCCCGTCTCTGTACCTCCTCCCCCTCCACTTCTCCACCCCCCTCCCCGTCTCTGCACCTCCTCCCCCTTCCCTATCTCCCCGACTCTTGTTTCCTCTCCCCGACCGGCCGAGTTAAAAGGCGCTTCCCACCCCCGCTACGCCGAACACTCGTCGGCGTCACGCCCCATTGTCCTCCTCGCCTTTTCCGCTCCTTCTCGCATCTTTATTCCTCCCTCTCTCTCTCTCCTACTTCCATCTGTCATTCTCCCCTTTTTTTTATTCCTTCTCTCCTCCTCTCTCTTTCTTTAATCTCTCATTCTTGCCTCTTTATTCCTCCCTCTCTCTATCCTTCGTTAATCTCTCATTCTCCCCTCTTTATTCCTTCTTCTCTCTCTCCCTCTTCAATCTGTCATTCTCCCCTTTTTTATTCCTTCTCTCCTCCTCTCTCTTTCTTTAATCTCTCATTCTTGCCTCTTTATTCCTCCCTCTCTCTATCCTTCGTTAATCTCTCATTCTCCCCTCTTTATTCCTTCCTCTCTCTCTCCTTCTTCAATCTGTCCTTCTCTCCTCTTTATTCCTTCTCTCCTCCTCTCTCTTTCTGTAACTTCTCATTCTCGCCTCCTTATTCCTCCCTCTCTCTCTCCTTCCTTAATCTCTCATTCTCCCCTTCTTTATTCCTTCCCCTCTCTCTCCTTCTTTAATCTCTCTCTCTCGACCCTTTGTTCCTTCCCCTCTCTCTCCCTCTTTAATCTCTCATTCTCGCCTCTTTGTTCCTTCGCTCTCTCTTTCCTTCTTTATCTTCTCCTTCTTTCCTCTTTATTCTTTACCTCTCTCCTCTCCTCGCCTAATCATTTCTCCCCTCTCTTTCTCTCCTCATCATCTCTTTCTCGCCTCTTTACTCGTTCCCTCTATCTCCTATTTCTCTCTTTCTTCCTTTTGTCTCCTTCCCTTCCCCCTTCTTCTCATCACCCTCAATTCTCTTTCCTCCTATTTCCTTACTCTCCCTCTATTCCATCCCCTCCCCTTTCATCTACTTCCCCCTTCAAACCTTTCTTATTCTTTTTCGTATCTTCATTCTCGTCTCTCATTCTTCTTGCCCTTTCCCCTCTCGCATTCCCTTCTCTTTCCACTCCCTCTTTCTCCTCCCTTCTCCTCTTTCCCCCTTTCTCTCCCTCACTCTCCGTTCCTCCTTTCACCCCCTCCTCCTCCCTTTCCTTCTACCCCTCACTCTCCATTCTTTCTTCCCCTCCCTCCCTCTCCTTCCCCCTTCCCTTCCCTCTTTTTGCTTTCACACCCTCCTCCTCCCCTTCCCTCCCTTATTCTCCCTTCTCTTGCTCTTCCCTCCCTTTTTTTTCCTTCACCCTTCTACTCCACTCTCCTCCCCTTCAATTTTCCTATCTTTTCCTACTTCCTCCCACTCCCATCCTCTTCCATTCCTCTCCTTCCTTCTGCTTCCTCCTTTTCTTCTGAGGCCTCGACGGTTCTGCTTTCTCTTTCTGTTCTTTGCTGATTCCTCGCTGTCTCACTCTCTCCTTTCTCCTTTTACCGGGTCTCTCTCCTTTCCTCTTACGCTTTCTCTTGAATCATCGCTTCTCGCTCTTGCTCTTTCTGAGTCCTCGCTGATTTCCTTTCCTTTCCTCCTCCACTTTTTTTTGAGTCCTCGTTCCTTCTGCTTCCTTGATTACTCTTTTTGTTTTCTGCTTAATCTTTAGTCCTTTTTATTTTAATTCTTGCTTTCAGTTGAGTCAGCCTCCATCCCCTCCCGCCTTCTCCTTCCTCCTTCCACTATCTTCACACCCTCCTTCTCCATTCCTCCATCCTTCTCTCCCGTATCCTCCTTCCCCTCCCTCCTTCTCTCTTTCCCCTCCCTCTCCCCGCTTTCTTTCCTTCTTCTTCTCATTCCATCCTTCTCTCCTTCCTCCCTCCCCATCCTCCTTCTTCTTCATCTTCTTCCATCCCCTCCCTCCTCCTCTCCTTCCTCCTTCCCTTCCCTCCTCTCCTTCCTCCTTCCCCTACCTCCTCTCCTTCTCCTTCCCCTTCCCTCTCCTTCTTCCCTCCCCTTCCTCGTCTCCTTCTTCCATCCCCTCCCTCCTCCTTCTCCTTCTTCCTTCCTCCCCCTCCTTCTCCTTCCTCCTTCCCCTCTCTCCTCTCCTTCCTCCCTCCCCTTCCCCCTCCTCCTTCCTTCCTCTCCCTCCTTCCCCTTCCTCCTCTCCTCCCTCCTTCTCCCTCCTCCCGTCCTCTCGTGCCGTACAGAGACCCGACAAACGTATATTACCCGTGTCGCTTCATTCACCACAGATGAACCAAAGGCCTTATCAAGATGAACAACAAAAGGAGTACCGATCTAATAAGAACTCCTCAGAGGGGGGGTAGGAGGAGGTGGAGGAGGAGGTGGAAGAGGAGGAGGAAGGGGAGGAGGAGGAGGAGGTGGAGAAGGAGGAGGAGGAGGAGGTGGAAGAGGAGGAGGAGGAATAGGAGGAGGAATAGGAGGAAAAGGCGGAATAGGAGGAACAGGAGGAGGAGGAGGAGGAGGAGGAGGAGGAAGAAGAAGAGGAGGAGGGGAGGGGGAGCGGAGGAGGAAGAGGAAATGGAGTAGGAGGAATTGGAGGAGAAGGAATAGGAGGAGGAGGAAAAAGAGGAATAGGAGGAAGAGGAAGAAGAGGAGGAGAAGAAGGAAGAAAAGGAGGAAGAGGAGGAGGAGAAGGAGAAGGAGAAGGAGAAGGAGAAGTTGAAGTAGGAGGAGGAGGAAAAGGAGAAGGAGAAGGAGAAGAAGGAGAGGGAGAGGGAGAAGGAGGAAGAAGAAGAGGAGGTGGAGGTGGAGGTGGAGGATGAGGAAGAGGCAGAGAAAGCGAAGGATGAAGAAGAGGAGGAGGTGAAGGAGGAGGAGAAAGAGGATAAGTAGCAGGAGGTGGTGGTGGTTGTGAAGGAGTTAAAGAAGGCAAAGCAGAAAGAGGAAAGCGAGGGAGAGGAAGAAAAGCAAGACAGTTTGTCGCATCAGCTGGCTGTTTTAGTAACCCTGATCGCCTTTCCGCCTCGCTGGAGTTCTCATGGGCAAGAACGAAGTAAGGAAGGAAGGAGGGAGGGAGGGAAGGAGGGAGGGAGGGAGGGAGGGAGGGAAGGTAGAAGACTTTCTTCTTCTTCTCTTTCTTCCACCCCGACCCCTATTTTTCCCTCTCCTCTTACTCACACTCGGCGAACTTCCCAAGACGAAGAGGAAGACGTCTTGCCAACTTAATCAAGGTCGTCCCTCGAAATCCTACTCTATCTCCTTCGGGTCGACTTATCCGGCAGAGAAGAGTGTTCCATTTAACCGATACCTGGTGTAACTCTTAGTCTTCGACGTTCATGTGTGGCGATTTCCCTGGGATTTCGACTTTATGGTGGGGGTGATGGTAGTAAATAGATAGATAGGTTGGAGGAGTAAACAGGTATATAGTATGCTGTGTGTGGATCGATATGTATCTTTTTGGTTGTCTGTGTAGTCTCTCTTTCTTCAGGGATGTCCTTTATGTCGGGATCTCCATCTACTTATATTTCTCTCTCTCTCTCTCTCTCTCTCTCTCTCTCTCTCTCTCTCTCTCTCTCTCTCTCTCTCTCTCTCTCTCTCTCTCTCTCTCTATATATATCTATCTCTCTCTCTCTCTCTCTCTATATATATATATATATATAAATATATATATATATGCATATATATATATATATATATATATATATATATATATATATATATATATATATATATATATATATATATGTATATATAATATATATATATATATATATATATATATATAATACATATATATATATGTGTGTGTGTGTGTGTTATCTGTGACTTAAAAAGATACTATTTGATAGAAATGAAAACAAAGAATGTATTGGCAGATATTTTAAACAGACACGGAAAAAAACTACCTTTGGAATAGAAGGGGGTAGAGCAGGAAGCGGAAACATTCAGTGAAGAGGGAAGAGGGAGAGATAGACTGACAGGAAAGAAGGGGCGAAAGGGGTACATACATGAGGAAGGAGGAAGCGGAAATGAAAAGGAGGTGGGAGGGAATGTCAATACGAAATAGATATATAGTGAAAAGAACAACTAAATTTCTACTTAGATAGTTAGACAGACACTTGTGTAAGAATACACATACTATGGGGTACTCACGTTTATGCATTGGTTTGAATTATGTATATTCAAAGGTTCTAATAATGAAGTGAAAGGAAGAAAAGGATAGAAAAAGAAAGGAAAAGAGAGGGGAGACAGATGAAAGGAAGAAAATTTACAAGAGAAAGTGTATATAACTAGAGAACAGGAATAGAGGAAGAGGATACATAAAGGCAAACAGGAAGGACACAAAGGAAGGGTGTAATAAGAGAAAAGGGTCGAAGTAGGATAGGAAAGAAAAAAAAAAGAAAAAGAAGGAGAAGGAAGAACAAGTGAGAGGAGGAGGAGAAAGAAGTTAGCGAGGAGGATGGAAAAAGTGGAAAGCAGAGAGAGGAGAATATGAATTAGTAAATAATAAAAAGAAAAAGGAGGAGGAAGAAAGAGCAAGAGTTCTAGGGAAAGTGGGAGAGCGAGATGATAGCAGAGGAAAGAGAAAAGGGAAAAGAGAAAACAGAACAAGGAAGAGCAGGAGGGAACGAGGACTCGACAGAGTGTAGACAAGGAGGAAAGAAGAGAAATTCATAAAGTGAGGAAGGAAAGCATGGAAGGAGAAATCGGAGAAAAAAAAGACTCAACAGAAAAGGGGAAGGGAGAAAGGAGCCCAAAGGAAAGAGAAAGTGGAAGAGGAATTTGGACTTGGCAGGATGAGAAGAAGAGAAAATATCGACAAGGAAAGAAAGAGAAGGATGGAGCGAGAACCAAACAGAGAAGGGAGGGAAGTAGGAGAGAGAGGAACAGCTCACTAGAGTGCAGAGAGATGAGAGAGGAGAGAGGAGAGAGAGCAAGGACTCAGCAAACATCAGAGAGGGAAAAGGAAGAGGGAAGATCGGAGGAAAACGAATGGGAATTAAGCACAGAAGAGGAAGAGGGAGAGGAAGCGGAAAAAAAGGTACTCAAGAGAAAATGGAAGAGATATGGAAGAGATATGACCGAGGACTCAACTAAAAACAAGAAGGGAAATGAAAAAGGACTGAAGATTAAACAGAAAACAGAAAAAAATAAATCAAGAAAGGCGAAGCAGAAGAAACAAGGACTTAAAAGAAAGTGGAAGAGGAAGAGAAAGTGAGAGATATAAAGAGGAATCAGCAAGGCCCAAAAATAAAAAAAGGAAGAGGAAGGGAAAGTGAAGGGAGGACTCAAAAGAAAGCGTAAGAGGAGAGAAGCTCGGAAAAAGAAGAAAGAGGAGAGAGAGGCAGGGAGGAATCAGCAAAGAGCAGAAAGAAAAGGCAGAATTGTCCAGGACTCAGGAAATACAAAAGAAGGAAAGAGGACTCAGGAGAAGCAGGAAAGGAGAGAGGAAGAGGGAGCAGCGAGAACTGAGCAGAGAGTAGACAGAGGAAGTGGAAGCAAAGAAGACAGCAGAAACAGGAAGGGGAAGCAGCGAGGACTCAGCAGAGAGTAGACAGAGGAAGTAGAAGCAACGGAAGACTTAGCAGATAGAGGAAGGTGGAGCAGCGAGGACTCAGCAGAGAGTAGACAGAGGAAGTGGAAGCAACGGAAGACTTAGCAGATAGAGGAAGGTGGAGCAGCGAGGACTCAGCAGAAAGCGGAAGAGGAGAAAGGAGGACTAGCAGGCCAACACGGCTGCGAGTCTGAAAGTTTGGCGGCGGAGTTATAGCCTTGTGAGAGCCAGCAGTCAGTGACTCCGGATATCAGATTTATGACTCCGTGGCACTTCCGGGCAAAAATTCTTTCTGGGAAGTTGAGAAGGATAAGTAGGTGCTCTTTTTATTTAATCAGATATGAGAATTTTAAACTTCAGGTTCACAAATACTCATAGGATTTCTCTCTCTCTCTCTGTCTCTCTCTCCTCACACACACATACAAACAACACACTCATACACACGTACTCACACACCACACCCACAAACTCAAACATAGACACACTAATATACATTTATATGAATATATATATACATACTATATATATATATATATACATACACCACACACACACACACATACTTTAAATACAAAGTTCCCAGCGGTGACGCATGTTTGTGTATGGAAATCATTTCCGTGTAATTCCGGATCGCCGACCCATGGGCAGCCTTTTCCTTCTATAGTTAGCCGGCGATTCCGTGCCTCCGAGGGAAATCTCGGCTGCTGGGCATCAGATGTCACCTTATTTATAAATGGTCCTCAGAGTCGCGGCAGGACCACTCTGGGAGCCGTTATGCCCGCGGGGTATGTGAGACA
>BOPN01001796.1:225000-226452 GCA_017312705.2 Penaeus japonicus | reverse complement strand
ATGATGATGATAATAATAATAATAAAAATAATAATAATAATGATAATAATTATGATAATAACAATAATAATAATAATAATGATAATAATAATGGCAACAATAATGATAACCACAACAACAACAATAATAATAATCATCATTATAATGATAATAATAACAACAATAATAATGAATGGAAAACACTTCCGTGTTGGAAACATGGCAGACAAATCCACTATGCACAAAACATATTTATTAGAAGAAGAGACTTCAAATAAATATGTTTTGCGTTTTGTGAGTTTGTCTTACAACAATGATAACAACAACAAAAATCACAAATAAACCTAATATAATCATGATACAAGCAACGATACAGCAAAGCAGCCGGCGGGAGTCTCAGCGTCGACGTAACTCCGGCGGCCATGAGGATGTATAACACGGATCTCCCCTACAAGTGAGTGAGGTCTCAGTGCCACACTAACTTCCCCGCAACCAAGATCATCTTCCCGGGGCACCCAGGATAGAGAGCTCCTTCAGTGTAGCGCAGTTTATGAGTTCAGGATACGCCAAGTGGGGATAGGCGAGGCGCGTAAGAAAAGCATAACATTGCTGACTTCTGTCTACGCTTGGCGGGAAGGAGTTCCTACGACCCTATTCTCATTCCTTTGCTGTTTTTTTTTTTTTTTTCTTCTTTTTTCTTTTTTCTTTTTGTGTAAAGGTGTTGATTGTTGGTTTTAAGATTAAATAAGGGTTTAGAATTCGTTTTTTTTTCTTTTTTTACTATTCTCTCGTTGATGGGGATTGGGTTTAGGTGTGATTCGAAAGGGGTAACGTCTTTCACCTTTTGTATATTTGTTTTGGGTCTGATTAGCTCGAAGTGGGAGTATCGCTCGCTTTTGCTGACGTCATTGGGTTGTATTTTGTGTATTATTCTCGGACAATCTCTTTTCTTCTTTTTTTTCTTTATGTTTCTTTCTTCTTCTTCTTTTAGAGTTTTTTTTTATTAGTGTTGTTGTTGTTGATGATGATAATAATGGTAATAATGTCGTTATTGTTATCATTGTTATCATTATTATTGTTATTATCATTGTTGTTGTTGTTTTCATTAGTATAATAATTATCATTATCATTGTTATCATTATTATCATTATCATTGTTGTTATCATTGTTGTTGTTTTCATTATTATGATAATTATTATTATTGTCATTGTTACTTTTATTATTGTTACTGTTATCATTATCATTATTATTATGATAATTATCATTATCATTATCATTCTTATCGTTGTTATTACGCAATTCTCAATCTTCCTTTTGATGTACGCAATTTTTCACGTCCTTCAGATATTGATGAGGTCACACATTTAGCATTTCATTATAATAACAGCTTTAGAATCATCATTGCTAATGTCATTCATTATCATAAAATAGGGTGTTCATTTATGATTCATGTTATTATAGAAGTTACCATGT